>VNJU01008511.1:0-66370 GCA_008042675.1 Drosophila seguyi
ACGCAAACTAGTCTCTCAGTTTTGAAGCTATCTGAATGAAACTTTGCAGATAGTCTTCTATATGCTCTCACTACTATATAAGTCCGAACGGGCCGGATCGGACGGCTATATCATATAGCTGCCATAGGAACGATCGGTAAATTTTAATGAAAAAAATTATAACTTAACCAATTTTTAAGATATTTGCATAAAATTTTAGATCTGACCATTTGGTTATATTTTAAAATTTCTGTTTTAATTTTATCAAAATCGGACAAGTATATCATATAGCTTCCATAGGACCGATCGGAAAATTTTAAGAAAAAAAATCTAACTAAGCCACTTTTCCACATATTTTCATAAAATTTTAGACGTAGCCATTTTGTATTATTCCAGAATTTCGGATTTAATTTGATCAAAATCAGACCACTATAACATATAGCTGCCATAGGAAAATATATATCCGTTTGGCTTTGTTGCTAGCAACATTTTTCGCCAGCAACACTCTGGCAACATTTATTTTATGACAGTACCCGAGAAAGCGAAAAAGTCAGAACATTTTTCTTCTTTTTTATCTACTTACTGCAAGGGTATTTAAACTTCGGCATGCCGAAGTTAGCTTCCTTTCTTGTTTTATACTACCTTTGCTTAGGGTATTTTGATGTTAGGGAGCAGTTTGCCAGACAGTAAGACAACTTTTAAAGCTGTACATATGTATTTTTAGATCTAAATTTTTTAATTACACTTTCTATATAGTCTTTTTTTTATAGAAGGTAGTATAAATCTATTTGGATTTCGGGCCTAAAAACTACCATATAATATAGAAGCTATAAAAAAAATTAAAAAAAATAATATAAAGGGATAAAAATTAAAACTTTCTTACTTTTAAGTATATTTCGAACTACTCCAAGGTACGAGCTATATTTTGAGTTTTCTTCCTTTGAATAAATATATTTACAAGAGTATTCCAACTTCAGCTTTCTAAACTTACCTTCCCCTCTTGTTTGAGTTACAAAATATCGTTTCAAATTTTACGCCACATATTTTGAGTTATTTTTTTGTCAAGTTTTTTTATAGTTTTTATTTTTTTTTTTAAGTTTTCTGGTTTTTTAATTCCTTGTTTGGTATTAAATTGTGCGGTTTTTGTGGTGGTGTCGGACTTAAGTACCCCGCATTTCTGCAGCATTTTCCACTTGACAAAAGCCAACCAAAGGAGAGCAGATCGGGCGGGCCGAGGGGAGGGGCGTTGGAAGAGTAGGATAAGGAGAAGAAAACAGGCAAAGATGAAGCCGCAAAAGCGAAGACGCTTGGCCGTAAAACTTCGGCAACAACTTCAACTATTATGGCCAGTGGTCAAGCATTTAGACTTGGCCAAGAAGGAGCTGCTCACGCACACAGCGGCACCCAAACATTATTAAACTGAGAGAAATTAATATTATAAGAGTTTTGTTATATTAAATGCAATTGTTGGGGAGTTAAATTCTTTTTTAAAAATTGTATTTACAGTGTAGACCCTGGTCAAGACGTCGCCAGTTGAAATTTCAAACCGCTGAAGCGCGGCTAAATGTGTTGAAAGCCGAAAGCTCAAAGAGAGGCTCTTTGATTGATGATTGCAGCTCAGGGTTGCCTTTCAACTGGCCAAAAAAAGCGGACAAAAACGGGGAAAAGGTGGCTTTTACCTCGACTATAAGATACCCCCGACAAGGTAAAAATTTTATGAAAATTATTCTTTGGCAGAGATAATATAGTCCTTGAAAAAAGGTAACTGGAACAGAAATAGAAACATATCTAGGCTAAATCTTGAGCTGCAGCATAGCTAAGATACCCCTTCAACCAGTGGGCCTTAATAATACAGTAAATAACCTGAAAAAGGCACAAATAAATACACACATGTAATATGTATATATTTAGGGACAGAGAATGAAATGAAGTTGCCTGGCCGGCAGGCAGGTGAGAGATGAGGTCTGAAAAAAGGCCGCGGATCATGGGCTCGTGATTAAGCGCCAAATGTATTCAAAAGATTGTAATTAAGGCCACAAAGGCTGCAGATCTGCATCGCCAGATAGCGCTTGTTAACAACAATCAAACATACACATATATAATGTATAGTATATATATATCCCCGGCTTATATCCGCCGCTGACTCACGATGACGCACAATTGAATAATTATTGTTCAACGGTTTTGTCGCATGCAAAAATATGCCAATTAGTAACGCATAGTAACGCGCCGCCATAAATGTGTATCTCCTCCGACTGTGTATCTATATCGGTTCGGTTTGTATCTGTATCTGTATCTAATAGCTTCGGCCTGGGTGGCATCCGTGCAGCGAAAGCCCAGACCCAGACCCAAAGCCAAAGCCATCTCCAAATATAAACTGATTTTTATGACTCGAGCATAACAACTTCATCAGTCGAGGCGGCAATACGAAGCGAATCGATCTGGATCGAATCGGAATCAGGGGAATCAATGAAAACTAAGCCCCGGCCAGAACCACAGACGAGTTCAGCTTTCAGCTTTTGAGCTTTTTAATTGTTTTGAGTCATTAAACAAAAATACAAAGAGTGATTTTAATTATTAATCAAAGTGTTTCAGTTCTAATTAAAGCCACAAGTTAACCAACTTTCTCTTATTTATTTAGAGCATTTAATATTCAGTTTTGGTCTCTCTTTAGATTCCTCCATCAACCCCAAGATTATATATTTTCCATTCTGTACGAATTTATATTTATTCGCTGAGTTATGTAAATCTTATTTATTGTAATATTTATATAGAGCATCTAAGAATCGTTTTTATTCAGATTCCCTCATCATCCCCCCTTTGATTATATATATTTTTTCATTCTGTACGAACTCATATTTTTTCGCTGGGGTCAACTTCTCGGGCTTTTGTTCAAGTCCATCGCAGTTAACATTTTTAACACTGTAATTTATGCAAAATCATTGGTCGATCGATCAATAGCCAGCAGCCGCTTGCCGTGCCAAAAACCAAAGTTAAAAGAAAAAAAAAACGTAAAACAAATAAAACTGAAAACCGACAAGAAAAACAAAAAGAAAAACAATAAAAATCGAAAAACAATACTTCTCAAATCCCCCAGAGAAAATTAAAAACCAAAGGCCGCACACACAGGTGCGGACAGGAAGCGGATTTTGAGGGGAATTTTTTGAGGAGTGAGGCAACTGCCATCCCTTTAATTGGATTATGAGTTAAGTCCTGTCACAGTCTCACCCCCACGAAATCCCTCTCTCGCCCTACGCCCACATAGACCGCTACAGTGGGGTCTGGATATAGGTAAAACCAAGGGATTTTTATTAAAAGTAACTAAAGATGAAAATAAGTGTTTTATTTTTATAAATATTATGCAGCCTGTAAAAAAAAAATAAAAAATTCTAGGCAAACGAAAAAGTAAATAAATAATTTAGATAACTTTATTTATATAATAAATTCAAAAATAAAAAAGAGTTCCGCATTTTTGATGTAGCATTTTTTAATGCCTTCAAAAAAGAACAAATAAATGTTTAATGATTTTTAAAAATATCCAGAAACCAAAAAAATCTTTTTAGGAAAAGGTGGACATAAGAAACCTTTGTAAATATAAAAGATAATATAACATTTAAAATATATCTACATTTTATGAATTAAAAAATAAAAATTCATAGATCTTTAACTTGTTGTTAATCTCTCAAAAATCCATATCCCTTTTATAATATTTTTACAAAGATTTGTTAAAAGCCATATCTTTTGCTTCTCATAAATTTTTTTAAGTTCACAGTACAGGTCCCCCTTAAGCTGTGTTCACTGTAATTGCAATCGAATTAGTCAAGGAGCTCAGCAACTTTCCCTCGGCATTTTCGGTATTATTTTTCAGTTTGCTTTTCGGTTTTTACACCCGCAGTCAAGGCGTCAAATAGAAACTACGATTCGGCCAGCGGTCCGTCTATCCGTCCGTCGGCTCTCCCCTCCCTCCTCTCCGTTTCTATATTTCCGGCCGGCGTCAGGGTGGCGCCTGCGCAAAGGCAGCACTGTTGCGGCTGCTGCTGCTGCTGCTGTTGCGGCTGCGGCATTTAAGGAGTGGGCGTGCCCGATGACTTAAAAGGTTTTAAATGGGCGCCTTCGCAACGCTGGACTACTGAAAATAAACCTCATCCTCGGCATTTCCCTCCTTTTTCTCATTTTACTTTTGACTTTTGCCGACAGCAACGCCTCGGGTCGGCCGCTCAGGTTCATTGATCCATTTCAATATATATCTGTATGTATATATACATAAGTATCTTTGGGATACTGGCGGCTTCTGGCTTCTGGCTACCGACTGACGACTACCGACGTGTTAAACGAGTTGGTTGTTGGCCAAGTCAGAAACAAATAACATAAAAAACACACACTCAAACAGGTGGCTATAGAGGGGGATTTTATATAACACTTTTCAAAGATTTATTAAAGAATTGTTATATTATTTTTGAAACATTTTTCAAAGGTTTATTAGAGCTAAATAGTTTTCAATTTGTGTTTGCTGTCAGAACAGGTTTAAAAAAGATGTTACAAATAATTATATTTAAGGAATTTATTCAAAGGCAACCCATATTGGCATTCTTCATTATTTAAATAACCCAACAATCTTTTAAAAGTGTACCCTGGCTACTGTTTGACGCACTCAAGTTCAAACTCAAATATCCAAAATCAAGAAATACAAAAAAAAAAAATACCTCCATGGAGACCGAAAATTGGTACGAGATCTGTCTCTAACGCCCAAAGGGATTTTTTTTTTTCAAAAATGAGGCAGCCATAAACAGAGGCAACTCGATTTTCTATACAAAGTTATGAAATTGCTATTATTAATGACTGTAAACGTTTTTTCTACACTTTGCTGGAAATTGACAAGCGTTTATTAACGATTTTATAATAGCCGTGGATCAACTGATCGAATGGCCTCCATTGTCCTACCCAAAGAAAACGTGACGTGACCGTAGGCCACAAAAAAAATATATATATATAATAATATGATGGAAAAATTATCCAAAAATTATGGATTCATGAAAGGCGAGATAGACAATGGAAACCTTTGAAATATTTTGCTCAAGACAGGAAGCCACTTTACATAATTAATCAGTTTATAAATACCGCTTTTCCAAAACTAAATTAACCAGGGGAGGGAGAGAGAGAAAATACAAAGATACATAGAGCTTAGATATTTTAAGTATAGTCCAGGGTGTATTTTTTGCTTTTGCATATGTCCGAAAATAATTTTTAGAACCTGAAGAATTTTGGAATTCCTCTGAAAATATAATTAAAACCCTTTTTTTAGCTACCGCTTAAAAACCTAACAAAAATCCTATGGCGTTACGCATCTTATGTAGTGCAGATCAGGATCTGCACTTGCCTTTGGCATTCGTGTGAAAATATAATAAAATTCACAACTTTAACCCCGCTAAAAAAAAAACCTAAAAAAATCCTAGGGCGTTACGCATCTTATAACGGACAGAACAGGGTGTGCACTTACCTCTCCCATGTGTCTAAAAATCTATTAAAAAAGTCTTTCAAAAGGCAACACTCCAATGTAAAGGCAGTGACGCATTGCGAAAACAATTGCGAAGGCTAAAGCTGCTTATTTAGCAAATTGCTTGGGATTGTCCCCGCATAAATGTCTACAAGGGAGTATTCATATATATAGATATATGTGTATAGGGGGAGAAATCTGAGAATCAAGACCTGAGAGCTTCTCGCAGCCTGAGGAGACTCTAAATTGTCCAGTTTAGGCTTCAAAATTGAGCATTGCGTGCAATAAATGCCGGCAGAATGCGTGTGCGTAACTAAACGCATAATGTCAATGCACCGATTTCCAACCCCGCCATTATACATATCGTATAAACATCATATATATTAGAGTCGTGTAAATATATGGTTGCACATATTCTTTTCCATATTTTTTTTTGTTGTAACTTTTTTTTTTGCAAATTGCCCGTTTCCGTTTCGAGCAATAGATGGGAAAAATTCACTGGAAAAATGCTTTAAACATTTTCCAAAGTGCTGCAATTTATGGGCACAGTGAAGCGTGGCAAGGCACCCAAACCAAAGCAGGCCCAGGGTTTGTTTTTTTTTTTTTATTTGCTTTTTTTTAGATCGTGGTTAGAACAGCATACAATGTGCGTAGCAAATTATAATTATATATTTTACATGGAGCCGGGAGCAGAGGAATTGACTTAGTTTCCGCACGGGCAGCAGAAAGTCAAAGGCGGAAAGTTCTGCGGTTTTTTAACTGAACAGGTGTCTCTGCGTAACAGTTAGAGGCACTGTTAAGGGACTTTTAGAGCACTTTTAAGTCGCTTTTTAGATCACTTTTTAAGATACTTTTAAAATATTTTCAGAGCACTTTGAAGGCACTTTTTTTTAGCACTTCTAAAGCTCTTTTAGATCATTTTTAAAGGCATTCTTAAAGCAGTTTTAGGGATTTATTAAGGCACTTTTAAAACACTTCTAAGAAGAAGCGGTATAAGGTCCTTGAAAAAATTAGGTTAGGTTGCTCTTAGCCTGACATTCGATCTTGAACATATTTATAATAATTCCAGAAGCTATAAAAATGTTATGTTTTTTTTTTAGAAATATCTAAAGCCCAGTTTATGTTTAATTTAGCCTCAAAAATCTCCCATCATTTCAAATTTATTTGTGCAACTGCTTGGCAACTGTTCGGTTTTGAGTTACGGATGATGATCACCAACAGATCGAAGATCTCCCAATGATCGATTATCGCCAAACTAGATTTCACACATTCCAGCCACTATTTAAGCTAATAAACCGTTCCGCCGCCGTTCAGCCAACTGGCCTCGGACAAACTAATGCAACTCATCATCATCTGGGATCAGATCTATTTTTAAAGCTACTCTAGAAGTTATAAGCTAACATACAGCCTGAAGTAAGTGTAATAATAATATTTTTGTAGTATTTAAAAATCCTTTAATAATTTTACCTAAGTTACTTTTGATTTTAACTTGGAAAATATTTCATGTTTTATGTGTCTGTTGTAATTTTCTTAGCTTATCCTCTGAAAAGCTGCATAATATTATTTTTTTATAATAAAATATTATTTAAATTTGAATTCAGTTTAATTTATTTTTTTCCTATTTTATGCCTGTGTACTTATGGCCATGTCTGTTACTGTTCTCTTACCAATAACTGCCTTATCATCATCATCAGCGATCGGCAATGATCATGGCAAAATACTGTGCGTCATTGTCGGTAGCAAATGCCTCCGATTCCGATTCCACAGACCAGCAACCAGTAACCAGTAACCAGTATCCAGTATCCGATTCCCGATCCCGGCTCCGACTTTCAACCGCGGTAGACGCACAATTTTCGCGCCTGATCAAAAGACAGCCGATCCGAAGAGCATGGAATGAGCCCCTCCGACGAAAAGATCATCTGGTGGGGGCGAGAGGGGTCGATTATGAACAAAAATAAACAAAATCACACGGCATAGATCAAAGTGATCTCTTCACTTTGGGGCAAGCTTCAAGCTGTTCCCAGCTGAAGACGAGGGGGCGTGGTCACTGGCCGTCAGTCGGGATAAATGCACAGTTTGCCGCATTTTAATTCCCCGGGATTTACACAAGGAAAATATATGCCCAGGAGATGGGTTTTACATTTTTTGAGATTTTTTTTAAAAGGGTATTGAAGTTTAATAAAATAAAATATAACATTATATTTGTAATAATTATTTAATATATATTAATTTCATATTTTTATCACTCTGAAATTTCTCTTAAATGTATATAAATATCACACACTCTTCGGGTTTATTTTTGTTTACTTTTTTTGTAACAGAAGAAAACAAAAGAAAACTATAAAGTCCATGCGGAAGCAGTGCTGGCAGTAGCCCCACGAAATATCTGAAGAATCCATATGGGGCTAAGGGGTCTTCGGATCTGAAGTGGGCCGAAACCACTTAACACAAATTACGCAGCAAAATGTTGAAACGAATTGGTAGATGTCTTCAATGAAAACGCTCCGTTCATTCATGAAAAAGGCCATCAATGAAAAGGCAAAATACCCAAACGCGACTATTAGACACATCCAGACTATATATATGTATAAATATATATGTATATAAAGTCAACAACAACAGATCTCGTTTGGAATGAACAATATATTCTAATGACAAGCGCCTGTTCGAAGATGTTGATTTTTTATTTATTTCTGGACTGTGTGGAACCCTTGTAACAGATTAACGTTTTCGAGATGGTTTTAACACCTCGTTAGGTGATTTTTTTTTTTGCTGATTGATTGGCGACTCTGGGAAAATGTGAAGTCATAAATTCAGCAAGATACAAAAGTGGTTAGATGGAAATAAATATTAATTTATATTTAAAAATATTTATTCTAGCTAAAAAAATCTCCTTAAGGAGAGGTCTTTTGAGCTTTTAAATACAATCCTACTTTTCATTAGTTTATTTGTATTAATTTGTACATATATTAATATGTATTACTTTGATTAATATTTCTAGTTATATATTTGTATCTATTTTATATGCTAAACCTAAACACAAATTGCTTAATAGCCATATTTGCCTAGTAATTAATTTATTTCTGATCATTGAACTCTGCCAAAAAAAATATGCTAAAATAATACCTTTAATTATAGGGCTAATCTGCGATTATATATTCCCCCACCCAACCAGTCAAGAAAAAAAAGAAAGCCATAGCCATTCCGTTTACGTTCTGTTAAAAGTTAAAACCAGTAGCCGGCACTTAAATAAAAATCAAAATACACGAAGAGAAAATGTGCCGATGGCAACGAAAAAAACGAAAAAAAAAAACAACACAAAACTGAGCCCGATGAAGGGGCTCATTTTCGGTAGCCAACCATTTTCAACATTTTTGCATAAATTTGTGGCCATTGGGAGAAATCTCAGAGGGCGAAAAGGAGAGATACAGAGACGGAGACAGAGAGGGAAGTCCGACGTTTTCACAAACCAATAATCAAGCTTCGAGTGGAGAGTTCTCCGCCAGCAGGCCAGAAAGCCAGAAAGCCAGAAAGATTTAATGAAGTTTAGCACGATCGGTCCCTAAGAGATCTTTTGCTGATCTCTGCTCTAATTGGATGCATTCGCATTCGCAGTCGCATATGCCTGGGTCGCCAGATAAATGCTCAAAAACTGTGGAATAATGAGATAAACGCGAAAAATTAGCGATCGCAATGGGGATCGATGTGGGATTGAGATCGTTTTCTGTTATTTTTTTTCATGTTTCTGCCTTTAATCCAATCACAATCACGCAGCTGCATTTTACCCTACAGAAGTCGAGTTGTTAGGTTAATTATATGAAGCTCTAGCTCTATGAACTTGCCATAGAAACAGTTTTCAGAGAGAAAATAACCTAAAAAAAAATCTAAGAAATTATAATATAAAATAATATAATATATACAAAATTTTACTAAAAGGCAAACTATATATTTCCATAAATATTCTAATTTTAATATAAAAAAAGTTCAAGGATATGTAGAATTCTAGTGTAATCCTTCGTTTGTTACCAAAGCTTCGTTTGCATATTTTTGCCAACAATTGTTAATGTAATTGGCCATCATGGCAGCTCAGCGGACGTGCTCTACCCATCTCTTTCTCCCCACATATACCCCTCTCTCTCTTTCTCTCTGTATCTTAACGTAATGGAGGCCCTGGCTGGGAGCCACACATCATTTGGCCAACTCCTCTCGTAAACGAAAACGTTTTAATGCTTTTCATAAGTAGTGTTTGTTCCGTCGGTGCTTTAATGAAGCCTTTCTTTGATACCCTTACTGCAGGGTATTATGGTTTTGAGCATTTTCGAGCTATAAAGTGTGTATATATCTTATCGAAATAACCCTTCTTTTGGGGCCTCATCTCTTTTCCCCCGCTATTCATCATCGATTAACAGCTCTTATGAATGAAAATGAAACAGTTTGAGCGGTTGAGGGGGATTTATGGGAGAGGGGAAATCATTACATATATTTTCAGTTAATTTTGTTCTCTCCTTCACAGCTACCCAATAAACTAGCCCATAAATAATTGAACGCGAACGGAAAAGAGCTGGCGTAATTACGCCTCTAAGTCTGGTATTTTGTCTTTTTGGAGCTATTTTCTCTAGACAGGCACTGAAATAAAAATTGTATAAAAATATAAACCAATTTAAAATTAATTTAATAGACATAAAAAATATTAAATATATTAAAAAACATATCAAAATAACTAATAAAAGAAATTTAAACTCTTTAAAACTTTAAATGTCAAAAAGGTATAATTTCTAAGCAGGAATAATTAATTAATTAAGTTCAATAAATACAAATAAAAAATGTATTAAAATAATAAATATTATTCTGCAATCTCTTACCCACATAAATCAAGTACCTATAATTTTTCTCAGTGCTACATTTATTTTTGTGTCTCGCTCCACTCTTTGTGGTTAGCCATTGTCTTGGCCCAAAGTGGAGCCGGCTTTTGTGGCGCATTTAATGCGTTTTAAATGGTTTCAAAATTTGATATAATTATAATTATGCTACTACCATGAACCGCCGAAAAAAATAAAAAAAAAAACACACACAAAACTAGGGAAATAAATAGAGGAAAAACAAGAAACACGAGTGGTAACCGCAAAATGTCTAACAAGCTCGCCAGCAGCAGCAATTACGAAGCAAATCAAAACCCAGGGCCCTGGGTATCTCTGGCACTCTGGGGAATTATCGTTAGCGATAATGCAACAATTGTAACCCCTTTTGTGGCTCTTAATTAATTGCCAACAAATGAGTGCTGTTGGGAAGATGGCGAGAATCGCTTCCAGTCGACCGAACCGATTGCGTTTTATGCGTTTTGTATGCAAATTCCAGTCCTTTAGCAGGATCATTAGCATGCACTCCTGTCATCGGCTCGCTGCCGAAACTCAAAAGTCACAGCCAAAAGGAAAAAAAAATATATATGTATATATAAAAATTAAATGATAAATTATCCACTCCCAGCCGGGCACTGTCAAATGTAAATGATTATAATAATTGCAATTGTATCTCCGCATCTGTATCTGTATCTTTTCATTTTTTTTATTCGTATCCGCGTATCTGACTGACTTAACCAAGCGTGAAATTTATTTAAATGTATTTTTAAGTGTGTACAAGTCAGAGTTGTGGGATATAAAGTGCGAGTATGTATGCTAATATAGATTTATCTACACAAAAGGGAAAGGAAAAATCAATTTGCACAAATGAAGCTCAGTTCTTGCTTCTAGAAGTCTAGAATAAATGTCTAAATCGATTTTTTGCTGGTTATGTTTTTTTGATTATTCATTAGATAGCAAATATAATTTTTTAAAACGACAAATTTAGCTTTTTTTACCCCTGAAAGTGATCTTGTAAATGGGTGTTTACGTGTTCGGCCTGTGTGCCCGTGTCTGCGTGGGAGTGTGTCCAGTGTGGCCAGGTAATTGCGTTATTGCGTCGAAAGTGCTGACAGGAATGAACGACACGAAAACGAAAGAGAGTCAGTCACAAGGAACGAGGCAAACTTGAATGGATAAATAGAAGGTAATATGGGAGGATGATGCCGATGATGATGATGACAGCGCTTTGTTGACAAAACAGCTCGAAAACAGTTAAATGCATTTAAGTTCATATTTTAACAGTTGGTTAAGTTTTGTTTAATGATTTAAATAATTGCCGGCAGCTGACGACACACGCAAGGCTGCATGTATGTACCTTGGAAAAAGAGATAAAATAAAATTATAAAAAAAACTAAACACTGTCTGGGTAAAATTGAGGTTTTTCGCTGTGGCCTCAGGAACACCGAAATTCGCGCTGCAGGAACAATTAAATGAGCAGCCAAGCATGACAGCCGTCGTCTCTCGTCCCTCCCCCTCTCAACCATTTTTCCCACCCCAATCTTTCAGTTTTTCTCTAAAGTTCCTCTAAATACAAACACATACAGATATGGGATAGGTGTTGGTGTGCGCGCCGGCGCAGGGAAATTGTCTCATTTATTAGGCGCGCAGGCGCGCAGGCGCACAAAGCAAATAAAAAGCGAAGTGAGACCAGACCAAATTGTTCTCTCGACACTCTCCACAAACGAAATTTAAATATTTTAATCGGTTTGTTTGGCCCTAAAGGGAGCTAAAAATAATAAAAAAAATAAACTGCATTACAATTAATTAAAACTGACTAGAGAGCAGGGAAAAAGCAAAAGCGTAATGCTTTTGGGCATTAGTGGTTTGAAAATTAAGTACTTCTGATCTAGTAATGAAAATATTTGGTTTTGTAAATGAAAATGCTTTTAAAGCAGGTCTTTTTAGTTCAAAACCTAACAGAGACACACAAAAAATCAGAGTTAGATAATGTGTTGCCTAAAAAGCACGAATGAACAAATAAAAAGCATTAATGGCAAGAATTTTTTTATAACTTTCACATTTTCAGCTTAATTTTAACTAGATTTCATTGATATTTGGGTTATAAATAAATAAATAAATAGGAAGTAAGCCTATTTGTGGGGGTGATGATCAGGAAATAAGTTCTAAAGATGAGCTTGATGAAATCAGAAATAATTTTATACCAAAAATGCAGCTTTGAACTGAAACAGTCAACTTAGAACTCAACTCAGCACATGAATTATTTATACATATATTAATATTAGTTTATATTTAATATGTAATATTTATGATTTTTAAAATAATCTTCTTAAAATAATAATTAATTTTTTTAAAGAACCCACTTTATAGCTAGCACTCGCACTTCCTTTGATTTTCAAGATCAGGGCATTACATTCGGCAGTTAGTTAGCTCACCTCACGATCGGATTAGATCACCCCCGGGGAAAACGGCCGGTCACCCGTGGGCAATGTGTTTATTGTCTTGTTGGCATGCACTGAGAACAATTCGGAGTGGCGGGGGGAATGTGGGATGTTGAGCGTTGGGTGACGGGGTGAGAGGGGCGGACTTGAAGCGGACCTCAAGCGGACTTGGTCGAGAATATAGACCGATAAGCATCGCTTCCGGTCCGGCAGTTGAGTTTTTGTTGCTCTTGTTGTGTCTGTCTGAGTGTGTGTGTAAGTGTGTGCTGTGTGTGTGTTCCTCTAAAGCGAACTGAACCTGACTAAACTACTAAACTGAGCTCTCGGGGTTAGTCGTGTGTATCAAATGGGGTCTGTGGGACCTCCTGACACCCTCCTCAGCTCACGGTTCGGGCCAAAATAAATGCGTCTATCTCTTTGTTGGCTACACTTTAAGAAACAGTTGTTATATTCTAGATAAGTCTAGGGTTATAGGTGGAAAATAATTCAAACATAAGTTTTTAATCTATATAAAATAATTCAAAAATAGATCATTGTTCAAATGTTATTATGGGGGAAAATAACCAATATATTTTGGGTGCTTCGTACACCTCGGTCTACCTATAAGCAGTGTAGGTTATCGGACCTTGGATAATTATAATATAAATAATTAAAGCAAAATAATACACTTAATATACAAATAATGGTAATCGGGTCTAGAAGTATCACCCTTTTATAAGGTATCGATTATTGTTGAAATATAAGTTATCGATTAAAACGTAATAAAGGTTGTAGGCAGAAAATAATCGAAATATATCGGGTGGCTTACCTTTAAGCAGTAGGTCACAAGATCTAGTGATAATTAGGGTTGTCTTTAAAAAATAAAAAAAAGTAAGACAATCGATCTCAGAACAATTATCGAAATATGTAACATCGATCAATCGGCAATCAGGATTGTGGTTAATCAAAATATATCGACATAATCCCTAGAAAATCCGTAGGCTTAGTACTTATTTAAAAACCGATATACAACTTTTTCCATGACCAAAAAACATTTCACCTTCAAAAGAATATCAAACCTTTATTAATACAAATTTTTCCACGTGTATAGTTTCTATCTGTCTATCTCTGCAGCCAGAGTTCCTCCCCTTCGGCTGTGTGAGATGCAAAACGCGATACTAATTTTTGGTACCTACTACACTTAATTTCCAGCCCCTCCTCCTCTTTATTAAATTTTTTTAGTGGAAATCTGTAAATTTGTTTTTATTGTCATTATAATTTGTGGGGTTTCCCTGTGTGTGTGTGTGGTGTGTGTGTTGCTGTGTTGTGTAGCTGGTTCTAGTTGGCTGATAGCGTTTAACACCTGACATTTTAGTGGCAATTATGGGGCCCAGAGAGGGCCCAGAGTCAACGAACTGGCCCCGCCGAGTGGGAGACAAAATGCCTAACTGTTCAACGCTCTATCTAGCATTTATGCTCGTTAGAGCAGCATTAAACGAGACCAAAAAAAAGGCCACAGAAATGGGGAAAAAGGTAGATTGTGGATTGGAAAATAGAAAAACGTTGCCTATATGTATGTTGCATGTTGTCATGAGTCATAAAGCAGAGTTGCATGTCCAGGTGCAACAGCAACTAATGCAACTGCAACAGCAGCAACGGCAAACGGCAAACGGCAAAAAGGCAAAAAGCGGCAACCAAAACTTAAGTCGCCACCGAGCTGAGCTTAAAACTAAATTATAAATTAAGAAACAAAAAAAAAAAACAACAAAAAATGCTTAATGTGAGTGCGGAAGTGGTGAAGTTTTTTGTGGATTATATTTGCTTAAAGGAATAACTAGAAGAATCTTAAATACTCTTTAAAAATCTTTAAGTAACAACTTACCAGCTTTATTTTATTGCTTAAAAAATAATCTTTAAGCCTCTTAAATAAATTTATTCTGTAGATGCATCATCAGCAGCATCGATCTGGCTAAGCCAGATTTAATTTACATTTTCGAAGCTCATCCGGTAGAAAAGATAAACAAAACTTACCCTGAAAATATAAGAAATATATTGAAAATATGAGAACAATATTAAAAATATAAGAAAAATTTTGAAAATATCAACAATATATTGAAAATATCAACAGCAGATTAAAAATATAAGAAATTTATTTATTTTTCCCAATTGTTAGTGCATTTGAAGTGCGAGATTAAAGTTAGTACAAGCTTCAGTGCATTATTATTACTCCTTCTGGCCGCCTCCTGCCTGCCGCCACCCACCCAGTTTTTCCGTTTCTGTTTCGGGGCCAACTATAATATTTTGTGTCGCGTTTTTTTACGGCTGCGATTACGTTTACGATTACATAAGAATATAATATCGCAATTAATCGCATTTAACACAAAAATGTTATAGCCAGTCCAAGCCCTCCTTTGCCTCCTTTCCGCTACCCCCCCTCCCGACCCGCTCAACAGTGCTTTTCCGCTTTTCCGAGCGTGTGTTCGCTGCTGGTCTGACTGCTGCTGGCGCAATCTAGACACGACATACAACAATTAAAAACTTTTTAATCGCTCCGTCTTTTCTTGAATTTAATTTGATGGCCTGCCCCGCCAGTCGGCTCCCTTTTTTCATTGGCATGCGATTTTTTTTGTTTTTCAGATTAGTAGCGTTCAAAATTCCGAATGCCACTTCTAAGCGGCATTTTAGCCTCCATTTTGGGTGCTTTGCCGACTGGCTTTTGCAGGGAGAAACTAAGGGAAATATATTATATACACAAAATTTATGAGATAATTTGATAATTATAATTATAATTTTAGTCAGAGACTTGCAACACAGTAAATTAGCCATTTTCGACCCTATAAACCATATATATTCGTGATCAGCGGCGGAGTCAATCTAGCTATGTTCTTAAGAACAAAATTTTACTCCATATTTACAACATTTTGAAAATTAAAATTATAACAATTTTGACATAAATGTGACTTTTTAAATTTAAAAATAAATATGCCGATTTGTAGACCTAAAAAAACTAGCTTGCATTCGGCTTCCCGAAGCTTCCTTTATTTGCATATATAGTCTATTTCTAGATTATTAAACCCCTTTGTAATTTAATTTAATAATTTTAATATCTTCAAAAGTGGTCGATTTAGTAAATTGTCATACCTAAACCAATTTTAAATAATAATTTAAGCTCACATTTTTTTTTTTCGTAAATTATGTATTTACCTACAACAAAAAGGGGTTTAATAATCACAAATCTAGGTGAAACGCAAAAAAGCAAATAACAGGAAAACAACCTAACTTCGGAGCGCCGTCCTTAATCATTTTATTTTAATACAATTTATTAATTTATTTACCTTTTGTAACGGTTGCACAAATTAAATATTTTTCCCAGTAAAATTCTTCAATAATTGTAGACACTAAAAATATATAATATATAAAAATATAATTATTCATTTAATTTTAAGACAATTTATTAATTTCCTTACCTTTAAATACCATGTTTCGTTTCCTGGTCTCAGGAGGGTTAATATACATATACATATTCATTTGTATGTTTACGTATTTGGCGCTGCCCACTCTCTTGAAAATTCGCTTGTGGAGCGCCCAACAATTGCCGCTGCCAAAAAAGCGGGTGTCGGAGGGCATCGGGAGGAGGAGGGCAGCAGCAGCAGTGGCCGCAGTTGTGTTTACAAAGTAAAACATGAAATTATCGTCGCACATATTCAATTATTCTGTAAAGTGCGGGTGGAGCTGCACAAATCTCGCCGCTGCGTCCACAGGAGCACCAACTATCGCTGTTTCGCTCTTTCTTATTGGCCAAAGAGATCGGGGTGCGCACGGTACCGCAGGCGAAAATGAAAACTCACAAAATACGTGTTTATCTTTGCTGCCTCCATAAACTATTATAACTCGCACTTGGTCCACACCGCCGTAAACACTTTTCACTAATTTTTGGCTTATTTAATTTAAGATTTACCACTTTAAACACACTTTTTATTTTGGCACATCAAATTTTGCACTCGCGGAGTTAAAATGGCGGGCGAAATATTTGGGAGAGTGAGAGCGTAGGAGAGCGTGGGAGCGAAGAGAGAGCAATGACCGGCACTCACTGGTGTCCCACTCAAAAGCATTGCCACACGCACTCAATTGCACTCTCTTTAGAATATCGATAGTTAGTTGCAACGCGAGTGCGAAGTTTTAATTGCCGAAATAAAAAACGTTTATTTAGTGGTAATTCCTACGTTAAATAAGCCAAGAGACAGTGAAATGTGTAGATGAAGGTGAGGACCTAGTGCGGTTTATAATAGTTCATGGAGGCAGCAAATATTAATGCGTATTTCGTGAATTTTCAATTTCGCCTGCGGTACAGTACGGTCGCTGATCTCTTTGGCTAATAAGCAAGAGCGAGACAGCTGCAGCGGCACTTTACTACAGAGTAATATGAGCGATTATAATTTTATGTGACTCTTTATAAACACAACTGCGGCTGCTGCTGCTGCGCCCCTTCTGCCGCCAATCTCCTGCCGCTGCCCCCTCCTGCCGCTGCAACAGAAAGCGCCCCCACAAGCGAATTTTCAGGGGAGATGGGCAGCGGCAAAATCTTAAACATACATACATACATGTGAATATGTATATATAAACCCTACTGAGTCTAGGGAACAAATCGTGCTTTTTGAAGGTAAGAAAATTAATTAACTTTAAATAAAATGTTTAAGCACGTATAACCTTATTTATTATATTATTATTATTTATTACAGACAAAATTAATTGATCTCTGGGCTACTATGCCTGTGCAACATCCATAAATATTGCTCAACATCTAACTTACAACATTTTCCCGTGCATTCCGTCAGGTGAGCTTACAGTTTTCGTACACTTCTTACTTTCTTAAACATTAAATAAGCATGTTAAACAATTAATAACGAAAAATGGCTGGGATTTCCCACTCCAAATCGATCAGAGCTCTACCCAAAATCTTTTTCTGCCTGGCATTAGGACCTAAAGCCCAGCCAAGAGGTAAGCAGTTAATTTCTTTGGCTTTTTCATCACTTTTCACACCTGGCGGAGGAATAAAAAAAAACACGCCCACGAATGTGGCCAACTATCTGAGCCATCTCCCTCTCTATCTCTCTCTGTGAGCTCTCTTGGGCCGAAAGTGTATTTTATTTGGTGTTTAGATTAAAAGATTTATGGCTACAAATTATGGTTCTTTGCCACGGCGATAACATTTCCGTTGGAGGGGAGAGTGAGCCGAAGACTACTTAAACTCAACTTAATTTCTTACCGGCCAACAACGGAATGAGAGCGGCTATAAAAAATTAACAATTAATCTTGAATGGTGAATCTAACGACCCGAAAGTTCAGAGATCTCTCTATAGCCATAGATATAGCTCTCTCCCCTTGATTTTCAGTGTGTATTTAGAGGGCTTAAGGTCCCGAGCGGCTCGTAAACCTTAGAAATTTATTCTCACACCCAATTTGAGCCCAGTCAGTAGATAAGAGCCACCTCGATGACCATGTCCCCTCCCCTCGCTCGGTTTTCTCCCCTCCCGTTCCCCCTCTTAGCTTAAAGGGAACTCATTAACGCACCGCGGACCACGGAGACTGCAAAACACACACCTTAATTTGTCATTAATTTGCATATAAGTATGACGAAGGGAGCTGAAGGGGATCCACCCCAAAAAGAAGATGGAAATGGAAGATATATATAGCTTTAAAGGAAAAATTAGATGAGTTAAAGGTTAAAAACTCTGTAGAAAATAATTATATATTTAGATTTAGAAGACATTGAAGATGAAATATGTTCTTGGTTATAAAGTCTATTAAAAATATTAGCAGATTTCGGTTTTGTATTATTCTTTCTGATAAAAGCCTGGATATTACGACGGTCCTGAAAAATCAGGCTACAAGATCACCCTTGATCTCTGTTGTTAACTGAGAAAATTACAGAATTTTATAAATTTTAGAAAGAATATCAAACATAAAATCGTGTATATTGTATCGTGTATATTTTGTTGTAAAATTACTTTACCCAAGACTTCCTTTCCCTCATACAAAAAAAAACCGAAAACCCCAAATGTAAAAAGATTAGATTAAATGCAATGCTCGCCCCAAGTTCAGGTCTCTAGTGTGAACATAACTCTTAAACTAAATTACTATAAATTATACGAAAAAATTCCACTTTTCACCTTCCTCCCAGACCCAGTGGCTGGACCTCCCATCTGGGCCCAGAGACGTGCTGGAATTTAAATAATGTGGTAATAATAGACGCGCTTCAGCTGCCGTAATGATTGACCACAGAGAGTTTTCGGGGTCTTGGGCGCAGCACTTGACTCGTTCCGAGGTTCCGAGGTCCCAGGCCCATAAATTAGGCCGCCAGTTCGTTTGTCCGTTCGGGTTCTGTGACCGAAAAGAAACTAAAAATTCCTTTATTTCTTTCTTTTAGTTAGCCGAATTTTCCAAGCGTTTTCCGTCCCAGCGAATTTTCCCTAGTGGCTATTAATCACACGGCCCAAGTACCAGGCACTATTAGATGATGAGCAGCCATAAATATTTCATATGCATATTAGTTGGCTATCTAAACGAGGTCATGTCCTACCAGATCGAATTAGATAAGAGAAATACAATTTCCTTTGTTCTTAGTTTATTAAATTAGCATTTATTTTTCGTATAATCCTGAAACACCATCCGACTTCTTCTTTTCGGCTGGCTTTTAGCCTAACAAGACGTGAAAATGTCGCCGGATCGGCTGACTGAGCACCGCGACAAGAAAGCAAATCAAGAAAACACAGGCACAGCAAAAGCAGCTACAAAGTAGGCGAAAATCGGAGCAAACGAGCACAGGAAAATATGGTTAGCATTTTCCAGGCTGCGCGCATGCGCAACTCCGACGACTTCCGCTCAGGGGAACCTGAGACCTGAACCCAGCCAGTGTCTGAGTCTGCAACTGAGACTGAAAATTTATGCAGTTTTAAGTAAATTTGTTAAATGCGCGCTTTAATGCTTCGTTAACGCTTCGTAAATTTTTCACAAAAAAAAAAAAAACAGAGAAACACAGAGCCAAGAAAACTGAGTGACGAACCAAATAGCTCGGGTCCCGGGTCTCCGGTCTCCAGTCTCTGGTCGCTCTGGCAGATCCCCAGATCAGCGGAGAACTCTGGCAGTTCGCCAGAAGAGCGACGACGGCGGTAAAGTCAACCACCTGTAATGAACTGACGCCACCGCAATTTAATTCAGTCTTTGCTCGGACTCGAACTGGAACTGGTAATGGGAATCCGACTGGGAAAGAGGAGAATGGAGGTGAGAATTGAGCCAGGCGGCAGGAGGTAGGGATGTGAGGGCCCAAAAGGGGGCCCATGACCATGGCAGCGATGCAAAACTGAACAAAGCACTACAAGAAAAATGAAGAAAGTCTTAAAAATTTGTAGATTACCTTCAAAAGTTAAAAATTCAACTTGCCGAAAGCCTAAATATCCTTGAAAAATATTTAACTAGCTTGTTAATAGCTATTCTCGATTCTTAAATATTTATTAAGTTTCCCCTGCTTTTCTGCCAGTGCTCTTCTCAGTCTTCTGTGTTCGGTCTTCCGCTCCTTTCCCCCATTCTTCGCTCCACTAATGAGCGGCGAATGCTTCTGGGACTCGCTCATAATTAGTCATAGTCATACTTAGTAGCAGCTGAGGCGGCCTTGCCGGCCACAAAACCAACTGGAGGTGGACACGTGACACGGTCAGGTCCTTTTTACCATGAATCTAAAGAAAAGTTAACATCTTAAGCTTAAAGTAAACCATCTTAATATACAGTAATCAAGTATGATCAATGTTTCTTATTTAAAAAATTAAAATTCCACACTTATATGTTACAATCCTGAGGCTTTTCCCATCACCAGCCGTGATTGAAATCATTTGCACCGATCGTATTCCCATCTAGGGGTCCAGAGCGAAGCTGCTGCGGTTGCCAATGTGCTTTGAAATTTAATCTATTGTAACTAATTAAACTGGGAGTGCGAGTGGGAGTGGGTGGGAGACTGGGGGAGCAAGAAAAGCGCTTAATTTGCAGTTAATTTTCAAGCTTGCGGCTTTGGCATCACTCGGTGGAAATGTATTTGCAAATCGCAGCAGCAGCAGCAACAGCAGCAGCAGCTCCCCTCGGCACTCGCTCCCGCTCCAGCTACCTGATCTTGCCGGCGATTGTTTGCATAATCTTTTACACCAGTTTTGCTGCCGTGAGAGAGGCGGCGGAGTCGGTGGAAAGTCATAATTATGGTAAATCTGTGAATGGTAGCCGCAACTGTACTTTGTATGGTAATGATGATCGCAGCGTGAATGATCGTGAGAGAGTTATGGATTTATAAGAAATAAATCGAACGATTTTGAGGATAACTCTGGTTATATCGAGATGGTTTTGAAATGAGAAACGAGACTAGATAACAGAGTTTGTTTACTTTAGTTGAACTTTGATTATGTTAACTCGTTAGTTCTTTAGGTTTTAATTTACTAGTTCCTTAGTTTTTAGGCAAGTAAGTTAGCTCGTTAATTCGTTAGTTCGTTAATTCGTTAGTTCGTTAGTTTGTTAGTTCGTTAGTTCGTTAGTTCGTTAGTTCGTTAGTTCGTTGGTTTTTTAGTTTGTTAGTTCGTTAGTTACTCGTAACTCGTTACTCGTTAACAAATACTTAAGGACTAATCATTTAGCTCATCTATGTAGCTTATTGAGGACCGTTAGCTTGTTTAAAAAAATCGATAATATTTGTATAAGTTCTCCGGCATAAATCTCTTTGATCGATCGCCCCCATTGAGCACCAGAAATGCATCTCTTTTTCCGCTGAACTCTTGCCATTTCGCTCTCTCTCTTCTCTGATCAACGATCCGCCATCGCGCCCCTCTAACAAATGCCGAACTTTTAGGCTCGCTGTCAATATTCGTTAAGCCGTTCCAGGTGTCGTTCGAACTGCTAAAGTGTCAAACCTGACAACAGCCGGGACATTTTCTTAATGATCTTACCCAGAAGTCGGGCCAATTGCACGTTGAGTGCCAATTCCGATGCGCTAAATGAGTTATACACTGCAAGATGTGTGTATTCTTTGGCAATTTAAAAAATCTATAATAAATATTTCTGAAGGAGAAATACTACTTGTATAGTTGGAGTTCCACAACAATTTGTTGAGTATCCTGGTTCCGTTTTGGGTCTTAGACTTTCCTCTCAGTGGCTAAGAATCCGCAAAGCCATATATAAATTATCAATACGCAAATCAAATTGACATTTTCTCTCTTTTTCAATTAACAGCATTATGTTTTTGCTAAAGTTGGCTTAGCCGCGTTGCCTCGAATCTCGGCTTGGGGACCCTGGGGTAGCCTGGGGGACTGGAAACCCGGGATCAGGCCCCAAAAGTGCTTAATAAACTTGTTGCCGAAGCCAACGGCAACGGTGAGCGACAGAAATTATAAATCGTTTCTGACATTTCAATTGACAGACACCAATGAGCGAGTTAATTTTCCAGCACCACCGTACCAAGGCGATTCGAGGTGTTACAGTGCCGGCGAAAAGTCTCCCTAGACTTCTTTGAAAACATTCCATACAGTGACCACGAAAAGTTACCCAAAGCTAAAAGCTCATTTAATTTTAAAGAAAATAATTTATTTATAAATAAATTAAATAACATCTCAAGATAGCTTTCTTTTCTCTTCAGCTACCTTTTTTTTTTGAATGATTTTCAGTTCTTTTTTATTTTCTGTAATTGTAATTTTTTTTTCTCTTCACGAAATACTTGGCTACCGTGTTAGCTGTCCATCGAACTGGCGATTATATGTGTCGTGATGGCCGACAGAGTCGAGTAAAATCCAAAATGTGATTAATTTCTTGCATATTAGAAATCATTTTTCAATTACCAAGACGACGGGCTACTTATGATTTCCTGACAACTTATCAAATTAAATCGACAAAAATCAAAAGTGATATCAATGAAGAGATCAAGCATCGTTCCGTTGCGAACAAAAATAAGAGTAAACAAAAACCGAAAACTGTTTGGAGAAAGCAAGTAGAAAAGCCAGAAATCTTAAGGGGCGAGTAGTGGCGGGGTATCGAATCCGATGAATGAACGAACGAACGAACGAACGAACGTGTGTGTAAGTCGGCAGTCAATGGAAAAAAAAGGAAAACCCAGAGTGTGGACAGTGTGCACTCTCTTAGGGTAAACCCATACCTCCTACTCTTGATAAAGGGTCACCCATTGGCAGGGTTCACTGTGATATTAATTTATATACACACTCATTCGCCTGTATATATCGAACTCTCGTCCGGTCAATGCGACAGGCAGACTGGCAGGCAGCAGCGCCTTCTCACTCGCTCCGGAGACACCAGCGATCCGGGGCCCTTAAGACGCAACGCATCGCGATCTTTAAGCTGCTTAGGGGATTAGTGTTTTCAGACATTTGACACGTTAACGTTGTTTGGAAGAGGTCTTGGTCTACATAAAAATAAACATTTGAGTGAGGCAAACTTGCCCCACTAAATACTAAACGTTGCAGAGGAAGTGCGTTCCATGGGCGCACTGAAAAAAGGAAATCAAGTCAAGAATGTGGACTATAGAATACCTTGTACTCAGTTTTACATGATATGGGATATAACCTTGTTTGTAATATTGTTTTTTTATATAAATTATTTGTTTTTATACCCCTTGAATATTTGTTTTAATATTTTCCAACTTATTAATTTTATCTCTTGACTGTTTCCTTTTTTTTCCCCTTTTAAGCATTTAATCAATTTAATTTTAGATGTTTCTCAAAGCTATAGGTAAAATACATCTCTATAAAAAGGGTATTAAAAGTTCTTAAAGAAATACAAAAGCCTAAAACAGGAGCAGGAAACTTCAAAAAATGTCAAAATGTCAGCAAAATAACAATTCGGTAGCCGGCTTAAGGAATCTATTTAGCAGTCAAATAAATTCTAACATAACTATTAACTTCAGTTTCCAAAACTATATATGTAGAGCTTATATAGAGCTCCCAAAACTACTTAAAATCACAGCAGTATCCACTCTTTTATAAGAGATAAAAAAACAACCCAGTTTAAAATATTCAATTACCATTTTTTCTGCCACAAATCATAAAGACTACTTTAAGGCTTTTCATGCCAGAGTATCTAAAGCCGAAATATCTCTTACCTGTCTTAAGCCTCTCGTTCCTTTTTTGCATTTCCAGGTGGGGAGCGGTAAACGTTTAAGACACCTTTTGGCTGACCATAAAAAAAAAATAAATAAATATAAAGCGCTCACCAGGTGCTGCCTCGGCTGAAACTGCATTTCCTTATCTTAATCTTGGCAAATTTAATTTAAACTCAATACGCAATTTACGCAAGAGCATTTTAGATAAAGGACGATGGAAAAGCAAAGCAAAAGCGGCAAACAGAGGGCACCATCAGGCTTAAAAGTTATTTTTCATTTTTCTGTGTGTTTTTTTTTCTTCTCATTTTATTGTTCCTGCCACGCATGCGCAGCGCATGGAAATGTTGACAAATGCTAAAATGCAAGCGGATTGCGTGTGACACTTCTAAAGAGCAGCTAAAAAAAAAATTACAAAAATATATATACATAAAAAAGGTAGTGCGGAGATTAAGGGTGCAGCCAGTGACGGGGCCGAAAGGGGTGCATGTGGCCAAGGGGGCGACGCGGGGCGAGGGTGAGGTGATTCCCATCGCGCGATGCATTCAATCGTTCAAATTGTTTTGCGCTAAAACTCACGTGACGAGTGCAGCGACAACGAAGCTGCGAAGGTTCTCTCTTGGCCTTACACGGGGAAAAACGGGGGAAAATGAGCTTAAAAAAATATTTAAAAAATTATTAGTTAATGTATATTTATAGTACTTAAAAGTAGCTTACGAAAGTAGGTTACAAAAAAGGGAAATTATTTAGCTTTCGAACACTTTTTTTATACAGATTGATGCTAACTAAAAATATGTTTTTTAAAAATTTTTTTAGTATTTTTATTGTATTTATTTATTATATTTTAAGTTAATGTATAATAAAATTATATATAACTCAAGGTCCATAGTCCGGCTCAACTCTGATCCATAAAGAAAAACAGAAAACTCGAAACTGCGAAATCCGTAGTTGGGAATTATAAGTGCACTTTTTTTCAAGCCTGAGCCAAGTCACAAGCCGCTGTGCGCCTTTTCAAAATATTTAAAATTTAAAACAATTTTCTTAATCTTGCTCTTGTACTATTTTTCCTTATATATATTATAAATAAATTTATTTTTTTACATACTATTTCTCCCAGTGCACTTCCTGCTGCGGCCACTTTTGCTTCTGCCCTGCTCTTCATTTTATCAGATTTCTTAAGTGCAAAGCGAACTTGTTGGCTTTTTGTCGTCTTTAATGTTGAGCCCGCGGTTTAAATGTGACACTGGTGACTCTTGATGGGATTGCCAGAGCCAGAGCTGGGGGGGAATAGAGAGGAGGAGACAAAGAGGGAGTCATGGGAATGGACAGCCAAATGGCAAATGGCAGATTAATTTGCACACTTAATTATTTCGAAACTATAAACTAGAGTTCAATGGTGCCGGGAGACAAACGAATAGAGCCATAAAAAGTTATGCTCGAAAATTGAAAAACCATGTTAAGCCAAACAGATCAAAGTCACGGCAGATGAAGAGGAAAAAGAGCATTTATTTTGATTGCTGATTCAGACAAATGAAACGTTCTATAAACAGACAAATAACGAGCCCAACAACGTTGGCCACACGCCGCCGTTGCCGTCGCCGCCAACAGGGAATAAAAAATACAAAAACAAAAAATTCAACGCCAATGAAGTCTTGTCAAAATGCATAAAAATTCAAATCAGAATCGGTGAAAGAGAGAGATAGGCTGAGGAGGGGCTAGCTGGGAGAAAGAGACGGGGAAACATCAAAGCAGAACAAGGCCGGGATCCCGATTCCAGGGAGTGGGTTTCAGATCAAGATCCGAGATCCCAGATCTCTCACAGAGAAAATAAATACAGCCAAAGTCTGCTCTAAAATAAAAAGTTTACAAAAGTTTTGTAGAAAATACTTTTGAGGAAGTTTAGAAAAAAATATTCAAGATCTGCTCTACTTCAGGAAAATCATTATTTAAATCCCTTAACAGATTACCTCAAATAGTTGCCAGTGTATATGTCGGCATCGGTTTCTGCCTTGATTCTCAGACTCCGAAAATTGTGAGATTTAATGCTTATTTGCGCAGAGTCAAAACAGATTTCGTTGCGGCCATAATCATGACATAAAAAAGCAGAACAAAAACGATTTTCAATTCGATTTCAATGCGTACAGCAATTTAATTAAAGCCGTTTTCTCTGCCTCAGTCTTAGGCTCAATCTTGGGTTCAGTCTTAGCCTGAGCCTCAGTCTGCGCCTCAGTCTCAGCCTCAGTCACAGTCACAGTCACAGTCTCTTTGCAGATATTACACAAATTAAATTTAATAGCAATCTCTGGTCGTTTGTCGGTTCTACGCTTAGAATCATTAAATTGGACATGCGATTACAATTACACACATCATTTAAAGTGACTTTAAAGGCCTGTTGTCTTCACATAACCCCCTTGGTTAATTGTTTGGTAAATCCTTACCAAGATGGCAGTTTTGTTTTTACCATAATTGCTTTTAAACATTATTTTTAATATGAGAATTTTTACTGATTTAATCCTTATAAATCTAGATTTGAAACAAGCCCAGCTGGCTTTGATTTGCAGCTGTTTTGGCCTGGCTAATAGGCTTTTTACTACCATTTTTCGGGCTTATATCCCAGTGTGTCACCTTATTTAAAGTTTAAATTTACTATATTTATTTTTATGAACTCTTAACTTAAAAAAAAGCTAAATAATCGACTGTTTGCTTTTTTTAAGGCCTAAAAATCTAGGTTAGATCGTTTCAGATGTTAATATCTTTCTAAAAAAACTTATCAAGAGTTCAGAAATTATATAAAATATATAAAGATATTGTCTTTCGAAGCTTCTACCATTTCTCTCACTGCCTTTCCTCCCAAGTCCCCTCTATCTCCATTAATCCATTGGTAATTCGATGCGGTGATCAGCCATTATTAGCCGTGTGGAGAACAGAAATAGCCAATATAATGTGCAATTTATGTGTAGTATTGCGAATGCATTCAATTTCCCTGGGTAACCCATTGATGGATGGCTGGAAAACGGGGGTTTTGCTAAGGGGGAGGACCACACACAAACGTGACACTTAAAGAATAAAACAATTATGTTGAAGAAAACCAAGTTTATGAAAGAAAAATAATCTGAATTGTGACGAAAATGTGTGGAAAATATTACACCAAATAAATAATATATTAAATAAATTAATAAGGTTAAAAATAAGGCTTAACTTGACTTACAACATAATAATAAGATCATATTGCACTGCTTCTTGTTACTTTAATAGTTACAAAATGGTTGAAAAACTTATATAAATTATATTTAAGTAGAAATTTATACTACCACCTATTTTTCTCTCTATGCACTCAGCCCGCAACTGTACTAAATATGGGTTTATAATTTTTTTTTGCCTTACTCAAAGCTCGCACAAATGCAATTAAAAGTCAACTGGCAAACCATCGACAGCGGGATCAGTGGGTGAGAATGGGTTGGCGGAGAAGATGGGAGCGAAACAAAAGGAAATGTTTAAACAAATTATTTCGAATTAAACTGCAGGTATTTATTAATGTTTTGTGCTTGGCCGAGCGTGTCTCTGTCTGTGGCTCCTACGTAGTCTCTATCTCTGAGTGCATTTTCCAGGCAATTGCCAGGCCTCTCTCTGTGTGTGTTTGTGTGATTTGAAAATTTTACAATTAACAGCAGGTTTGATGGAGCCAAGAGAGGGGGGCGGGGGCGTCGGCACACAATGCGGCAAAGCGGCGTATGCGTAATTTGTAATCGCTGCCAGCTGCTCTCGTGCCTCAGTGACTGCAAAAACGTTTCAATTTCAATCCCCAAAGTCCATTACATTTCGTTTCGCGGAAGCAAAGCAGTGGTTTTTTTTTAGTTTTCGGTTTTCGGGCTTCTCGGGCTTTCGGTTTTCGATGTTCGGTATTCGGTTTTATTATTTCTCATTTTTTTTAGTGGGCATTTTAATAACTGCATCTTAATTGGCTTGCGATTCCGTGAAGCATGCTATAACTGGGTCTGGCAATTAAAGCCTGCGCCTTATGCAATCGATATGGTACAGTCGCACCTCCTGCTTGACAAACTCCGCCGAAACACCGAAAACCGAAATCGGGGCGGCCCACTTAACCAGTGAAGTGCTAAATACGATGCACAGTAAAAATATATGAATCCAAATCGATCGGCTTAGTGGCTCTTGTAGCTTGTTTAAAGCGTGTAAGTTAAACGTTCACTTGCAGTGCAATAAATTGTAGGGTAAATCTTTCGAAAATGGGTTTTAAAATGCATTTAAAATGTAATTTTTATTATATTTCTTATTATTTGAGTGGGTTTAAGTAATCTACTTGAGACTTTTTTTTACAATAAAGTTTACTGCAGCAAATGAAACCTTAAATCCAAGGGAAATGTGTTTAAAAATGACTATAACTTTATATTTGTTACTTTTGGAGTACGATTTAATTATAAAAATTGCTTTGTTTATACAGAATAGGTTAATAAACACGCTGACCTTGTGTATACTTAACATTTTCTTCTTGTACCTAGAAACAATTTTCCTTGGGCACTGTTCCAAGTGTGATTTAGGTTTTTGTACAATAAAATAACCTCAGAACCTGGAAAACCTTTAACTTTCTTTATATCTTAGTTGTTTATAAATAAAATTGTGGGTTTAATTATATTATTAATTAAATCCATTCCTGAAATATAAACAGAAAGAGCTTCCTATAAACCCAAGGCTGTTGTACAACCCACTTCGTTTACAAAACACATTTTTATTTACACAACAAATCACTGTAAAAAAACCAAGACAGCGCGAAAATATAAATAAATTCATCATCGTCTCGCCATGTATCAATTGTGATTCCATCGTGTCGTCAGACCCAGAGTCACATTATATTGTCCAAATCACAAATGGTCATTTAAGCACCAAAAAAATAATATCGAATCGCTGACCTCCTCCAGCTAGTCCATTGAATAGCTCGATCCCAAAATAACCCAGATTCAGACTCCAAAGTCGACACAAAGCGCCAATAAATGTATATTTATGTGTCTATATATACCTTTATATAGATGCGCGAATGTGTTTACAATAATCGTGGCAATTATTTAACACATTTTGTAACCAATTGTCGAGGGAGATGATGATGGAGAGATGGGACGATGAATCTGGATGGAGGCAGGGGAATGAGCGTCGCTAAACAACCAACAAAACACACAATGAAAAGGTCTATGTAACTGTCATAATTAAAGTAATTTGGTAGAAAATTTTTAGCCAATTAACCAAAAAACGAAGCAGAAAATGCGACAAGAAAAAAAATATAAAAAAAAAAAATTTGAGAAGACTGACAGCTCAAAATGAGAAAAAAAAGAGGTAAAGCGACAGCAATGCTGCTAAGTTTAATACTATAAAATGCCATCACATGGAGACCATGACGATGGACAAATTTTTAAGAGACAGACATGTCTGTATCGACACGGCGTCTCGTGAGGCAGATCAAGAATATATATGTATATAGAAGGTATTTTTGTAAGGGATATACAACGCGGTATTCACAAGTTTTTCGAATTGCAAACGAGACCGGGCGGCGACAAGCCCTAAAACCGCAAAAGTTTTGACGCTTAATCAAATCGGCAAAGCGTTAATAATCCGATCTACCCAAGGTGACAGTCGAGCGTCACCAGGAATTCTGCCAGTATCAATCATCATCGCCATCTCAGGATTGAAAAAAAGGGAAAGGAATTCGCTAGAATATAGCAGTGTAGTGTTTTTTTTCTGTGGTAAATTTATGATGAAGATATAGTTGAGCAGTGATGAAAATAATTTTAATACCCTGTATAATATATTTACATAGGTATAATATTAATATTTATTTTATTATTTGCAAGGGAAACTTTGACTAAAATTATAATATCCTTCTAAGGTTTGAATAAAAAGCTCTGCAAGGACATTAAAAATACTTATAAAATTTCCCTGTACAAAAACAGAAGGAATGTTCGAATTAAGTCCAAATTTTTGTGAAATTTAATCTTTAAAAAATTTAATTTTGTAAAATTCAGTTTTTTTTTGAGAAATATATTCCCGTTAAGTGTAGAGTTGGGCAGGACTTTGCACGTGCCATAATTTTTAGCTTTGACACAGTTGCCCGCTGACCTTGACATTAGCCAGCTGAAAACGATTTATGCATATAAAAATCCAAAACTCAAAAATGCAAATCAGTGCAGTTAGCTTGTTTTATTTTCAAAAAGAGTTTAAGTTTTTCAAAAACATTGTAACATAAGCAAAAAAAAAAACAAAACAAATTCTCTGGAGAGCGAAAGAGAGCGAGAGGTGCCATAAAAGTGACGAAACTCACCACACCCGCCAAGCAAGAAACGACTCCGCGTCGCGTCGCTGCCATGGTGAGAGTGGGGGAGTGGTGGTGTTGAACTCGCAACCTCCCCTTAAACCCCGCCTTTTATTTTCTAATTGATTTAAAGTGTGTTAACTTCCGCTGTCAATAATTTTGGTCCAGCGCAAGCGAGCGAGCGAGTGCCTGCTCTCTCTTTCGCTCTCCCGCACCGGCCCATGCGCAGCACATACGGCCATCTCTTTCGGCTCTCTCGCACCAATAAGCAGCGACGGCAGAAGAGTGCAGCTGAAATGAGAATACACGTAATTAAATGGCGCGAGTGAGAGGGGGAGAGGAAGTGGGAGAGGAAGAGGATGGATGATGCGAAAAGAGAAGAGCTCTCGCCTTGTTATGTTTACAGCAAATCATTAATTAATCTGCACGGAACTCCGAAATTCGACCCTGTCTCTTGCTCTTGCTCTTACCTCTACCCTGTTGCTGTCCCACTCGCTCGCGAGAGCAGCGACGCCGGCAGCGCAGCCAGGCCCTGGCCCTCCTAGCACAGGATGTTAAGTAAAAAGCATTTTAAAAGTTATTTTATGGCATTTAATGCAGTTTTGGATACAGAAAAACTGTGCGTTTAGATTCTTTTGACTCAAAGTTTGGGCCAAAGTGTGTGCCCCGCCCCCCCACGACCGCCGCCCCCTACCGAAAATGGCGAACGTAACGGAAACGCTTTCATACAATTAGATGGCAAGAACGTGCAGTGTGGCAGCAGCACAAAATGAGCAAAAAGGACACGCCGAGGGGGAGAACGGAACGTGAAAGGGGATAACCGGGAGGAGCAGGAGAGGAGGATGTACTTACATATGTATGCATTAAGAGAAAGGGGAAGAGAGAGAGAGAGGAAAATGGAAAGGCAAAATGGAGCCTAGAACAAGGGTATCACTTAGGGATGTCCTTAACACTTAAATGAGGTTGGGAAATGTGCGAAAAAGCTAAAATTTATATTAAAAAGAAAGTATTATTTAAAACACCGAAATGTTTATAAATTTATGAATAATGTAAATTCGAAAATAACATAATTATACTCGTACATAATTTATATTTTGTAAAACTCAAAATACTGGTTATTATGTATTAAATTCAAAAGTAAGAACATTTTACTTAAAAATAGTATATTTTCGAAAAAGATGTTTTCAGTTTATCAATTTCAATGCAGAACTAAAATACTTTAAAATGTATCATTTGGTTACCATCACAATCGAATAAACTAAGAATTTTATTTCATATTTAAAAATATACCAATTTCTTAATGTTGTAGGAAGTCCTCGTAAATCCTTTTCAAATTTATTATTTTCACAAAAAAAAAAATTGTTTAAAAATTAAAAATAAATAAATACTTGTCAAATAAGAATAAATAAGAAAATCAAGGGTTCAAAAACATCCTTTGAACTTATTTCACACTTGTTATAACAATTCAAAATATTTTACTCACTCGGTTAGCGTATCAGCAATTTATTCTGACATTTAGAAGGTTTTTTTTAATTTAATTTTTTTTTTTTTTATTAGCTTAGCCATCATCAAAAATGTTTCATGACAATGTCCAATGTCCAACGAAATAATGAAATGAAAAAATCGATAACGACGAATGTGTGCTTTATATTTATTTGTTTTTATATAAACACACAATGCTAACACACAAAATGGTTTACAAAATCAACAAACAAGTCGGCCGATGTCGGCGATGGCCATGCAAAATGACCCATTACCATTAATTAGTTGTATTTAAACAGCGTCAGCAACAACTGGCAACTAATTAAATGACCGCAGTCGATAAAAAACGATAAACAAACACGGACACGGGCACACGGAGGCAACAAAGTTGTTGCAATTGCCAGTGACAATTTAAGCGCAATTAATTTTTGCGGCCATGCAATGTTTGTTTTATTATTATTATTATTATTTTTACATGTGCACACCATTACCTATCTCCGTGCCCTTAACATGGGCTTTAATTAAACTTAAAAGGTGTATCTATTAACTTTATTCTATACAAAGGTACATATTTTTAATGCCTCAGAATTCTTTGAATATTTTCAACATTTTTTAAATTAATATTTTTCAATTCCATTCCAAATTAAATAAGGAACTGCAGAGTATTGAAACTTTCGACCTGCCCCCACAATAGTTTCCTTTCTAAGTTTATTATTTTTATATATATTTTTTACCTATTTCTAGTGAGTAGTGAGTGGTTTTTGTGTAGGGATCTTTGTTTTTGTGGAGGGATATTATGACGCTATTATTAAATATGATTTGCTGTCACGCCATCTCGCACACGTAATGCTGATTATTTTTTAATTAATTTGTCTACTTTAATGCTTTAATAATTTCATTTTCGCTTTGTTTCCCGCCACAATTTTGTTTTTAGCTTTGTTTCGCTTTGGAGATCAGCAGCACACAGCTTAGAAAGTCCAGCGATTTGGTCGGGTTTTCAGATTAAATTAAAGAATTGTTACAATAAATGAGTGAGAAATCATATAAAATTATTCTTTAGGAATTTATTTAAATATATTTTTATTTTTTTAAATATAAAACAAGTATTAAATTAAGTCCGAAAATTAAATAAGACTCCTGTTCCTGTTTTTGCTTCTTCTACCCTATCCTGTATTACCATCCTGGCAACTCGAAAAAAAAATCCAACCATAAGTATGCAAGTCCTTCAACGCCTGCGGGGCGCTGTTACGTGTAACTGTAATTAAACGAGTCAGCGATACATGATTTTAACGCCTGTCGAGCAGCCCTGGAAAATACAAAAATAAAAACAACAAATAACGGTGGAAGGTAGAAAAACAAAATAAAAATAGCCGAGGAAAAGCGAATAGCACCTGAAAAAAAGGAGCTGCCGATCCAGATCCCCCTCCCCTCCCCCACCAATCCCCCTTAAGTCTACATTATGCTTCCTGGTTCCCGTCCCGCCGAGTGCTAAGCGGCTTTTACGGACATGTCCCTGTGTTTATCTAGCCACAAGGACAATGACGCCACAAAAATTGTTCCACAGCACTGGGAGAAATATTTCGGGGGAGAATAGGTTAATTTTTTTAATTAATTTGAGGAGTTTGTTATTATTTTTTAAAACTTTTTGGTACTGAAAGTTTTGGGAAATTAAAATAATCCGTTTTTGTGAAGTCTTTTCTGTGGAAATGTATTATTATCTAACAGATATTTATTTATATATTTATAATTTATACTACAGAATGTAAATAATAAATAAATGCATACATAATACCAAATTAAATAGTAATAATAATATTATATTATATTATATTAATTATATATATTATTAATTAACCAGTATATTAATTAACCAATTTTATTTTCTGTTACAAACACTCATTATTTGATCACCTTCAACAATTTTTCATTTTTCTTTCAGTGCACTCCGCACTGTAACATGTGCACCTCATAGATCCTTTTTCTGGGTCTCTCTTTGTATGTGTGTAGACCGCCGGTCATGTCCTGGCCAGTTTTGTTTTCATTTGCGGCCAACATAAGTGACCAATTTTATGTGTCATTAAAATTGGACGCGTTACCTTCGCCTTGGCACCGGCTTCCTTCGTTCCTCCGCTGTTTTTCCACCGCTCGTTTGCTGCACTTTGTTTAATGAACACGCTAACAACAACAGTGGAAACAGGACCTGCTCTCCTGCTGCTCTCCTGCGCTCAGCAGGTCAGCAGGCGTCCCTTTCGTGGCCCTGTCTCGCTCTTAGCTGGTCGGCTTGCATAATTAAATTACACCTGTCCCAGTTGCCACTTGTCCTTTGTCCTGTGCTGGGCCACAAGTCCTGCTCTGCTCTGCTCTGCTATGCTCTCTTCTGGCACTACTTTGGCTGCGTTCTGGGTTCTAGGATCTGCACTGGGGAAAATAATGTGAACCCTGTAGTCATATATATAAATTCTACTTTAATCTGATATTTTAAATACAAGTTAAAGCCAAAAAATAAGCAAGATTTTCTATATTACTTTATATTTTTATGATCTAATTTTTTTGCTGTGTAAACTCCGTGTTCCTGCCACCGCTTAAAAGTTAATTAACGCGCCTGTGCCTGGGCCCGAACCGGAAATGTCTGGGGCGGGAGTTGAAAAGTGTATTCGGATCCGATCAGACTAAACTAGTCCCAGCTTCAGGCCCACCATAGTGGCTTTGCTGCCGTTGATAATTAGCCCGGCCAAAAAGGGGAACACAACGAAGAGAATTTACAGTAGCACTGAAAAATTTCGAGGCCCCCGGGCGCCCCACAGTGTTTATTTTATTGGTTTCTCAGTTTTTTTTTGTGTTTTTCTTAACCGGAGTATATTTCATTCATGGAAACTCAAGCCACATTCCTTATTTTTGAGCTAATCAGAAAGTTGAATACACTATCGCAAGAATACTATAAAATAAAATAAATACATCATCATAAATATATCAAGAGAATTTAAAATATAAAATATTTATGAATATAATTAACAGTTCGATATAATTTCCATGAATAAAATAAATAGAAGAACACCTATAAAAAATATATAAATATAGTTCAAAATATTCAAAAGAAATTTAGGGATTTAGGTTATAAATGAAAAATTAATATAACTAATATTTCAATATAATTTCGATATATAAATTTAAAAAATATATAACTAAAATTCAGGGGAATCCCTAAAAATACTCCAAAGATATATTGGGATTAAGGGTATAAAATAATTCTTAATATAAATAACATTTCACTATAATTTCCATTAATAAAATAAATATAAATAAAATTCAAGAGAATTTCTAAAAATAACCCAAAGATATTTCATGGTCTAACTTGTAAAATAATACAAAATATTACTAAAATATCAATATTATTTAAATTAATAAAAATAATACTTTATAAGGGTGTTATTTTCAGAAACCAACAAAAATCAAAGAAAATTTGTATATATAAATAATTTATACTAGTTTGCAGGCTATTATAAATAATTATTAAATTTAATAAATTCATAAATATTTTATTTTTAATTTTTTACATATATCTCCAAATATTTCCCCATCTAAAATAAAATAAATACTATTACTTCTCTCATGAGAAGTCCCCTCTTTAGGGTTGAGTATCTTTGAATTAAAATTAAAACCTTGTCTTGGCGGCGGGGGGAAATGTGTGTTACGCTTCGATTTGATTTCGTTTCCTATATATATAACATATACATTTATAAGTTGGCCAGTCTTGGAGCTCGTCTTTCAATTTAAAACCAATTTCAGATAGAGAGACTGATTCCGACATCGACCTAAACGTTGGTCATTAAAGGATCATTAGTGCTCATAATCTGATTATAATGCGCTCCGTTTGATTCTGCCTTAGTTTATCTCTGTTTTCTGATTTTATTTCTGTTGTGTGTGTTGTTTTTTAACATTTTATTAAGAAACTTTTACCTGAGAGATATATATTTATGACTTTGACTGGATCTGCGGCGGACAATTAATGAAGCACATCCCGTTGCCGGTGCCAGTCGTCAGTTCCCATTTCGTATGGGAGATCTCGTCTCGTATCATCGGGGATTGCGTGTCAGCGACAAATCTTTTCCCCAAGTCCCGGTCTGGGTCTGGGCATGGGTCTGGGTCTGGGTCTGGGTCTGGGCTTTTGGGGTCTCGTCTCGGGATCTGGGCTCTGGGGTCATGTGAATGCGGCAGGCTAATTGTGCCGGAAATAGAATTATGAATACGTTGGCGTGCGTAATTTATGCCGATGAAAATGCTTTCGGCTAATTGCCGAAGCCACAAAGAACCACAAATGATTTTGGGCCATGTTTCCTAGAAATATATATTGTAAATAACTAGCTTTCACATTCATAAGCAGACTTGGATATTTATGAAAAATATATATAATATTCATATCTGTTCATAAACACTTTATATTCTGATTTTAAGCCATAGTTTCTTAAAATATTTATATATTTACTACTTAGCTTTCACATTCAGGCTATGATATTTACCTAAAATACATCTTAAATTAAACAGAGCTCTATTATTTATTATAGCCTTTATATTTACCTATATTATCTTATTATCTCTGTCTTATCAGCTGCATTATGTACATTCTTTAGGCCTGTATCGGTGGCTGTAATGTCTCTTAGCCTGATTTTTTTTTGCCAAGACTATACTTGGCCCTTACATGACATTAAATAAAAAAAGAAGGAGTATATACACAGAGGAAAAATATATTGAAAAGTATTTTAATAAGTACTTTATAACAGAATTTTTCTTATAAAATTAAAATTCCTTGGTAAATATTTGTGTAATTATTTATGTAAATATTTTTATAAATATTTAAAGCTATAAATTTATTTTCCTAGTGCTTTTTCTCGCCTCCTGCCAAGGCTTTTAGATTTATCTAAGGCCTAGCACTAAATAAACTGCTGGCCTGGCTCCTCTGAGGATGGATCTCTCTCCCTGCTTATTTTCCTCTCCTTTTTATTTTATTTTATTTTTTTTTTTGCGCGGTCGCAGCGTGTGCGTATAATTTACACTTGAGCTAAAATATTGATACCTAAAAAGCAATTTAGATAAGACCCGCACCACCGAGAGCAGACTGGAAATTCCGCTTCACACCTACCAAAAAAATACACACACACACACACAAGCCGGGGGAGACAGGTGGTGAGGGGGAAAAGGTGTGAAAGGCAGTGCTGTCAACAACAGGTGATCGTCTTGTAAAAGCAAGCTGGCTTAATCGAACTTTAATACGCATTTTTTTAGGACATACAAATAATTTCAAAAATACATAAAAAATAAAACAAAATGTAGTTTAAAAATCTCTCTTTGGGATATATACCATCTAAAAAGGATAATTCGCCATTACTGCTGCATTGCCAGCTGTCACAAAGACACAAAACTGAAAAAGAAGACCTTCGTCCTCGTTAGAGAGGGCCTGGAAAATGGAAAATGCCTGGAAAGTGGCAGCTACCAGCTGTCAGCGGTGCCTCCGGTCACACCTTCGCGTAATGAGTGGCGATAACATCAAAGGGCCAGACATGATTTGGCCGTGACACGTCGTTGTGGAAGTAGTGCAAGTGCAGGAAGTCGCCTCAGTCCCATTCCCATTCCCAGTCGAAGTCTGTCCGTATAATTACCCTTCATTTATTTTCAAATTAACATTTGATCGGTGCGGATCATCTGAGGGCATCAAGGCGTTGCCAGGGTCATTAGCAAATACTTGAGCTACGTTCCAGTTTAACGCCATTTTTGTTTGGGGCACTCGAAAATAGGATCAGTAGATCTTATCGGGGGATTATTTTTATACCCGGTAAGCAGGGGCTACGAGGGTATTATGTGAGAGTATGAACATCATTTTTCTTTTTAATTTTAGGTTGATAAGGTTGGAAATTGGGAGAATTTTAAAATGAAATAAAGTATTATTTATAGCTCTTTACAGCTCCTTATATAACATAAAAAATGCTATAAAATAAAATAAAATTGTTTCACAGTTTTTCTTTACCAGAAAGTGTACAAATAATTATCCTTCAATAAATTTTCAGCTATTTGCTTAATTCCAACCTTAAGTACCTCCATTTCCCTGCGACTAATGCAAAAGTTCTTGTCTGCGAAAACTAACTTCCATCTGTGTATATTTTCCTCCGAGAAAAAAAAAATCACAAACTTGACCATGCTTAAAAACAAAGTTTCCGTGGAAAATCTCTAGCTAATTTTCCAGAGCGCGCTGAGAGAGAGAGAAAGAGCGACAGCAGGAGCAAAAAAAAAAGGCAAGCGGAGGAGGGACCAACAAAAAAATGCAAAATGTTTTTAATGTGAACATTTTTAGCACTAATGGTGCCGGAATATTTAATTTGAGTGCCCGGTAAGCGAGGAGGCGAAACTCCAGAGATACAGAGAAAGAGATAGGGAGCGGGGGAGTGAAAAAGAGAGAGAGAGAGAGAAAGCACTTTAAGGACCAACCACCCACGAACCTGCGAACAGCAGCAAACCACCCACCGCAGGACATGTCAAATGTGAAGCCACCACCTCGGCCGAAGGCAGTCCTCGCTCATTCTCCAAGTCCTCCTGTTCCCTGGTCCCCAGTTCCCTGTTCCCTGTTCCCTCTTTCCCATTCCCCCCCAATCCTGTCACGCTTTTGAGCTGGAGAACTTGGCGTAAATTTGTTAATTTGGCACCGATGACAACCAACCCAGCACAGTCTAAAAACACCACCGCACACACCAGCCATCCAGCCGGGGGGTGTGGAGGGGGTAGCTAGCAACAGGCAACCTCCACCAGCAACTTTTCAGAGCTTCAAGGACCTGCTGCCAAGTGGGTGGATTGGTTTCCTTGGCAAGACAAAGCGGTTTTAATTTTCTTAATTTTAATTTTATTAAATGCTTAAGTTGTAATTGGAAAATATTTTATTCTTCAGCCAAACTTGAAGTTTTTAATCAGAATATATTTAATTCTTATACCGATTTGTCAATCCTTAAATATTTCTGGAGGTTTCGAAATTTTTAAATTAAAAATTGTCCAAAATATACAAGGATAAGGATAAAAAGATAAAAGAAATATTAAAAAGTTAAAATTTATAATTTTCGATATTCAAATAATCGTTATATCAAAATATTAATCGATATTCACAAGTTGCGATACAAATGCTGTAAATCGATAATTTTGCTTTAAAAACAGAAGCAATTTAAATAGAACAAAATACTTAAATAATAAATTTAAATAAATTTCTGGATATTTTTGAAAACCAAATACAAAATCGATATTTTTAAGTAAAAATCGATATTTTACGATACTCAAAAATTCGTTACATCAATGTTAACAATATTTTAGAAACATCACCCTACATTTTCCAATATGTTACCTTGGACTTTTCCTCTCCATATACTTCCCTATCTTAACTCCAATTCCAGGGTATCTGCATGTCCTTACTTGGGCCATATCAAAAATGTTTTTTGGGGGGCTTTTCTTATTTTTTTTTGTTCGCCTGTTGGTGTTGCGAGTTAAAATTGTGTTAATGTCGAGCGAAAGAGAGAGTCAAAAATTTATGTAAATTGCGCTCTTTTTGCATATTTAAAAAGCGAATACACGAGCACTTTTCCAAGGTAATTTGTTACATAATGGTAGAAGAGGCAAGAGAACTTTGGGTGGGGGAAGGGGGGACGGGGACCACAGAGATGGCAGTCGAGAAACATTGCATCACTTTCCACTTTGGGCGCCATTTTTTGTTTTTTTTTTTTTTATAAGTTTAATTTGGCATAAGTGCGCGCCATTTTCAAGCATTTTCTTCAACTTTTTTATGGGGGGTGGAGGGGAGGGAGGGTAGAATGCGAATGACTTAACGAAAATTATGCAAATGCCGTTTGGCTCTAAAAGTATGTTAATATCTGTCGCTTCTTCGCACTTATTGTACTTTTAGCCAAAACAAAAAACACATACAAATTCATTACGAATATTACGCTTAAGTGTTTTGAAAAGCGATGAAAACTTTTGGGAGATGTGAAAAGCAGTCAGGAAAAATTAACTTTTATGATTAAAATTCAATTTCTCAGACTAAATACAAGAGTTCTTTTTAAATTTTCTTAATAAACCTAAAAATAAAATAAATTACAGCAGACAAAGCTTGATAAATAAAGATTTATTATGCCTAAACTGGTCTGTATGAGGTGAATGCAAAGTTACTGGTAATATATCTAATGCCACGCCCCCAAACATCCCCCCAAAAGTCAGAGCGGGACGACGACAGGCACTCAATGTCACCATTGAAATTCAAACTATCATAATCGCCAAGAAAACAAATAATAAAAAATAAAATACCACCTTTTTTACATTTGTACTCGGCAACCTCGAACGATAATTGAGTAATAAACTTTATCTAATGACAATTTATGCCATTGAAAACAAAGCACTGGAATGGTGGATAGACCGGAGAGCTCATAAATCTCATTTCTGTCGCCTCAAATCATAATGTCGAGTGGCACGGCGGGTCTCATTAGTATTATATACTTTGTAGTATAGGATCCTTCGTCGAGCGGAAAAGGCAGACGACGACTCGCACTAATTAACTTAAAAATTTCAATTAAAATGTCTTTTGTTTGTGTGATTTTCGCCGTTCGGCCATTAGTTCAGAGCCGTGGCCAACCGGAAACTTTTGTCACCCGAAAAACAAACGAAAAAAAAAAAAACAAAAAATAAAATACTAATGAATGCACACACACACACACGCCTACCGCTGACCATTTCCCCACATTTTTTTTTTTTTTTTTAATTTTTGTCGTAACTGCTTCTAGGGTTTCACTTCCACGATTCACCCATTTCATTTGTTTAATTTTCGGGTTTATGCTTTTTATCAAAATTTCTTCATTAGCCCCATAAATTAAGTTTAATTACATTTTAGTTGGCATTATTAAAAATCACACGACGGTGGAAGTGGCGTTGCGCCATTCCATCCATGGAAGTCACCATCAGCCATGTGTGTCTGAAGAGAAGTCTTTTATGATTATATTTAAAAAATTAAATTTTTTTCAATTTGAGATATTTAAAAATAATTAAAAAGTATTTAATAATAATGAAATAATATAAAGTGACTTTATAATTCTAGAATATTAAAGGCCAAGTGGAAATTTGATCTTTAAAATTATTTCTAAAATTTGTCTTCTGTATTTTACATTTTAAGTTAAAACCAGATAGATTTTCCCTCTTAAAATCCATCCTCTTTAAGTTATACCTCGATTCTTAAACAACCATTTAACCCCATCTCTCTCCAGTTGATTCTCAAATGCGCAGCGAAAAACAACGAGAAAACAATTATATTTATTTACCACTATCGTTGCGTATTTATCTTAATTACTTTTGGTCTATTGAGTGGTCGGTCTGTCCTGCGTGTTATACATTTCAATTTGATTCGGCATTGAGCAGCTGAAATAAAGACAAGCCCCAAAACAAGACGGTAAAAGAAATAAACGACAACGACAACGACAACATGGAACATGGAACAGAAAAAAAAATAAGTAAAGAGTCAACGACAGCGACAACGGCGACAGAAACAATTCAATCAATTTTAGCCATGTTATCGCCTATCGATATCCTTTTTAATGATATTAGTGGAGTGGCGGCGAAGTGACCAGACCTTTTTTCCGTATCAACCTTTTACCCATTCCGTCTGCTGTCCGGCGGACAATTAGAGAGAAGGAGGAGGTAGAGGAGAAGGTCTGGGCCGGGCCAAGGTCTGGAACAAATCAACCTCATCTCAATTTACCAACAACCATTGGGGCGGGGGCGGGAGTATGTCATCAAATCGATGGGGAGGCGGGGCGGTGCAGAGAGCGGCCGTTGATGGTTTCCAATGGTGTCGTTTTGATTCACCGCAAACCAAAATAATTCATCAATCATGCACACTTGACCGAGCCAACGAACGAACGAACTTCCAGCGGACCCAGGGACAAACGGACAAGCTGACGGACAGACGGACAAAGTGACGGACAGACGGACAGAGAGGAATAGCAGATGGATAGGCGTCGACCACAGTGGGCTCTCTTTTAAGAGACTTTCATATCAAACTAAATCAAAAGCTTAAGTTAAGGGTCCTGACCAAAGGATACTCGGTCATCAGATCATTATTATATTAAATTTTAAATGAAATTAAATTTCGTCAACTAATTTATTTTAATAAATTTAATAATACAATAAATTTGAATAAGATATATAAATATTTAGCTAATTATTTCAAGTATCAGGTATCTTATAGCCTATCCTCAATTTAAACCACTGTAAGTCCATCATGTACCTAGCAAGACATTTCAATACCTGACCTGTACCCTGTACCCTTTCCACTTGTGTTCCATTTTAGTGCCTTTTTTATCGGCATTAGAGGATGGCCGTCGCCGCATTTGACGACGTCGCATCCTTTTTTTTTTTTTTGCCCGAAATTGATAGTCGAGGAGAGCCGTGTGACAAATTATCATCAATCAATTTGAGAGTTATGCTGTCCCCGGTTGGCACCGTCCGCGGCCAAACTATTCAATTACGTAAATAGTTTAGTCATCATTGTATTTCGTACACAACAATTTATCAAGGCCCATGGATTGTGGTGTGACTTGTGGGTTAACTCTTTATTCTACGAGTAATTCTTCTCTTTATTATAGTATTTATTTATTACTTGATTAATTGAAGAATTATTTAATGTAGTAATATTATAAGTAACTGCTTTGGGCTTATAACTGGGAGGCTAGATTATCTCTAAAAAATTTTGTAAAATATTATTGATAGTTTTCGAAACAAGAACTGCAGGAATACAACCAGTTTAGGGTTACTTTTTAGTAGTCCAAGGAATTAGAACAATACAAAAAATTCCTTTTATTACAAAGTAATGCTTTTAATATCGAATTTATCGAAAATAACGCTTTTAATATCAAATTTATCGAAATTTATGGTATCAAAAAAAAAAACAGTATCGATTACTTGTTACTTTTAAAATGCAGACGGATCAATCTGGTCAATCTAAACTGTTTTTAGGGGAGGTATTCCCATCCTAGATAGCTGATCTTGCTTCTAGTTCCTCCCCTGAAATTATTCAGTGATTTTTTTTTTAAGGGGAACCCCCCTTGTGGGAGGTTTTTGTCTCACGCCGCCTTCTCCCACTAGTTTATCGATCTCTGATCATCGGTTTCCAATCACCGATCAACGACTTTCGCACGCGTAACGACTGACTAATTTTAAACAATTTGGGAGGGGGCTCCGCCTCCTCTGCCACCTCCTTCTCCTCCTCCTCCTCCTCCTCCTCCTCCTCCTTCTCCTCCTCATCCTCCTCCTCCTCCTCCGTGAAGTAGGCCTGGGATGGTGGTGAATGGTAAGCAAATTGACAAACGTTCAAAATGTAATCAATGCGATATGCGTAAATCGAAACCGAACCTGAACCGAACCGATACGAAACCTGTGACTCTCGATGCGGAGTACAGAGATCGGATGGATATTCAATGAATCGGCTATGTGGAGCAGCAGCGGCAGCACAGTCCACTTTTGACCAAGTTAAGTGCTCATTAATGCGTAACGCGGAGATTGGCTTCAAAAGCCATGCACCGAATGCCTTTTAATTGTTATTAAATTACCTTTTGCCAGCCACAGTCCACAGTCCTCAGTCCTCAGTCCGCAGCGGGTTCACATGCCCCATCGTGTGGAGTGTACTCGAGTGAAGTGAATGTGAGGACCACACGGGAGTCGCTCACTCGGTACACCCTACAAGGGGAGTACTGAGAGAAATATCTAACAAGAAATTGAAATAATTATTTGGATAATATAAATATTTATGTAAAATTTGTATTTATATATTTCTTAATTTTATTTCAAAGTAAAACTTAATTAAATGATTTATATATACCATTTTCGCCGAGTGTATTCAAGCATATTCAAACATTATTTAGCCATCTATTGTTAAGGCTTTCGCCAAAAAAAAGCACTATGATTTTGCATATATTGTTAGGGTTTAGTGGCAAGTTCAATCAACTATAATGCGAAGCATTTACCCCTCGGGGCCCTACCAGGCCCCTTAGGCACTCTCATGGGCTACTGTTTTGGTAGGAAATAGGAGACTTAGGACTTTGGTGGAGACCCAAAAAAAAGCCCAAATTATTGACACTTGAGGAGAGCGACTCGTCAGTCTTCGAAAGACTGTTGTTGCTACCAAAAATGGTTCATTAATGAGACTTAATTGATTCCATTCATTAATCATTAACGCACACAATCATCTCTCTCTCTCTGTTTCAAGGTGAAAGGAAGGGGAGGGTTCGATAGCTTCCGGTGGACTTTTAAGGGTTAGCAGCCACTCAAGATGACGCAACCCAAAGTTTTCCCAAAAAATTATCCAGCCTCCTTTTTGGATACTTTCACTGCTTTTTGTTTTCCGTTTGTGAAAATGGAAATGGAAAGGGAAGTAAAATCTTAAAGAGAACCCGAAAAGCGGGCCTTAATTCTCGGGTTACGTGCAGGTTCGACTGCCTCGTAAACTAATAGCTGTCCATTTGGTATCTTTTTGAAAAGAAATTCATTAAAATAGAATCTTTGAAAAGTGGTATTCGATTGATGCTGATGCTCTTCTTTAGCCATTAATTTATATGGAATAAAAGAAAGAGTTGAACATTTTTAGTATTTTTATACCATAAAAAAGCTTCTTTGTTTATTAAAGAATATATCAAAGTGCAATTTTAGATCTACAAATCAAGAACTTACTCATAATTTCTCATCAATAACTTTAAGCTAGAAAATTGGTATTAAATAAAGAAATGCATTTATAATTCGATAGTTTGTAATTTTTTTATATTTAAAAAAAATGATATATCAAAGATTACGATATTTTCAATATGATGACAATGAAAGCATTATTTCTGTTAATATATTTTCACTTAATAAACATATCCAAGCTTAAGCCTGTTGGGAATTTTACAGCTAAAGCTTCTCCCTGCCTTGTCCTTAATCTGTTCTAAAAATATAAATATAATATCTATTATTATGTTTTCAAAACCCCTTTTAATAATATTTATTACAAACATTTTCCTAGTTTTCTCTCTTTAATAATTTCTCTGAAAACTCGTTGTTATTAATGACATAACCTCCGGGAAAGCCGAATGTCCCCCAGTTCCATTGATGCCACTTTTAGGGTATTCAATTATGCATTTTTGATTTAAAATGTGCGCAGGCGCAGCTCGAAGAATCGAAAATGGACAAATTTATGGGGACCGGAGGAATATGCATTTTCCCCCCCGCTCGGTTTTCTCTCCCTCCCCGCCTTTGTTGTGACAATGAAAACCCCCAAGGCAAGGCACTTTGATGTGGCAACAACGATGGCAGTTGCCCACACAGATACGATACGGAAAAGCCGAAAAGAGGAAAAATAGGTGTTAGAATAAGGGTCCCCCTTCCCCCGTCCCCCGGTCATTGTTTGTGGCTGTTAAATTTATGTTTGGCTCTTAGCTAAATTCAAATTCTATCGCTCAATTATGTTGAGATAAAAGGAAATTGCTGCGACATTAACACTTTCTTAATCTGATGTTCTGAATTTATGTGCGGCCGTGGAATTTTGAGGCGGCGTCTCGTCTCGTCTTGCCACAAACTGAAAACTAAAAAAAACAATATATATATATATATATCCCCCGACAACGACTTGTGGCCTTAATGCCACGCGCACACTAAGCGGGCCAAAGCCAAAGCCAAAAGGCAAAGCCAAATCCCAAAAGGGCCGCTCGGCGGGGCTGGGCTGTTTATTTTAAAATTTATTACCAAAATTATCGACTAAACGATGCAAGCAAATACAATCGATAAAAGTGAATTCTTTGCGTCCAGGGATCCTCGGCCTCGGGTGCGGGGCGGTGTCGGGGGGAAAACCTTTTAATTTGCTTGTAACAAAAATTTGTTATCTCCTAAACTGTGCCATAAAAAACGAGAACGAAAAAGGCCGCAGTGCCGAACCCAGATCCATTTTAATATATCACACATACACACACACAGAGACAGGCAGGGACTGGAGTCCGCTTTCCAGGCCGCCGGACTGGAGGAGCGGCGGAGGCCACCAGACACTCGGTCTGGAATTGGGTTCGGTTTTGGGTTTGAATTCGGTTAGGGCCAACCCGGGGCTTGGTGCCTTTCGTTTCAGGCTCTTAAAAGGTGTTGATGTTTAAGTTTAACATTGTTTCTCGTTATCGTTATAGTTTAGTGGCAGCGACAACAAAAGCGGCCCAAAATAAAACAAAACCAAAAAAAAAAACACGAGCAAGAGGGCCGAAACAACCAACATCCAGCTAACTCTAAAAAGTAACCGAACTTGGCTAATTGATGCAACTTTTATAATGGCATATAGCGGGGCGGGGCGGGGCGGTGTTGCTGGGGGAGATATCGAACTTGGGCTCTGAGGCTGGTATTTTTAGCTCACACGTTTACAACCCGGCGATAAGCATCAGCAATGCTTCAGATAATAACAACAACAGCTGAGACACACACACTATATACCAAGTGTGCACAAGGGGAAATAGTTTAAGAAATTTATATAAATAAAATATAAATTGTTAAAAAAAAAATAGCATATACCACATACCAAGTGCACAAAGGGAAATAATTTATAAAACCAATAAATTTATATAAATAAAATATAAATTATATATATAATATATATAAAGCAAGTGTACAAGGGGAAATAATTTATAGAACCAATAAAAATAAATAATTTATATAAATAAAATATAATTTATATAAATAATAAATAAAATAATAGCTAGGAATAAAAAATAAGGTGTATAAATAATACATCATTTATAAAAATAATAAATAACTTTTACAAATAAATAATAAAGTCCGTAATAACAAATAAATTATATAGGTTATACATAATTTTAATATAAATAATAAATACTATCTAGAAAATTTAAATAGGTTATATAAATAAAAAAATATATTATATAAATAATAACTAATAATTACAAAAAAATTTTTTGTTGAATATTTTCAAAGAAAAAAACCCCTAAATAATGACATTTTATTTATTTAATTCAAAAACCTGGTGATAAGCTTATAAAAAATATATATATTCTCTTAATATTTCACTTAATATTTACATTCTTTTATTTATAGTATAATATTTTTATATATTATATTATTTATACATTTTTGTTTAATTATTGTGTGAAAATCAATGGAATGAATGGCCCGAACATATATTAACGTGCCTCCGAATTGGTACTTGAGAATTTTAGGAGCCGTCCTTGCAAAAATTAGGGAAGCAGCAAAGATAAGATTATTTACTGCATATCTTAGTTGTGGTTTCTTGTGTTTATTATATTAATTTGGACTTATGCAAAAATTAAAGAGATTAGCTTGTATCGGTAAGATAATAATCAAATAAATATATAAGAAATCAATGAAATATATTTAATTCATAATATTATTTTTCTCTGTGTATTTATGTATATATGATCTTTCGAGTTTTTTTTTTTGTATCTAGAGCAATCGCGTACAACTTTTACATTATGCACTTTTGAATACATCTTGTGCAGATAAGCTCCAGGTCCAGGTCCCCATTGGCGACTCGAAAACTGGGACCTGGGTTCCTGGGTTCCCGGGTTCCTGGGTCTGCGGGCCAAGTCTTCGGGCTGAACTCATCTGTGGGGGTACAGGGTAGTTCAGTGGGGTATATTATTTACTTTCTCTTTGGGCTTAAAGCTGAATTTAAATTTAAATATTTTATGAGCGTAAAGAAGGAATATTTGAAACCTTGTAAAGACATCCAATAAATTTAATATATCTTGATATATTTATTACTGAGTATAGAGCTGTCCATCAAGGACTTGCTGTCCTGATCCTGGACCGTTCTTTCGGGTTGTGGTCTCAGCTAAAATATATTCATCACGGGCCAACTGATAGCAAGGCAGAGCTTTAATGAATGGCCACAGAGAGAGAGTCCAGTTTGGCGATGAGCCGAGCTGAGCTGAGCTGAGCTGAGTCGAAGGTAGGTAGGTGTGCTAATTGATGTGCCATCTCTCCATCGCCATCTGGGGGCAGAATGCTGCGAGTGGGGGGGGGGGGGGGGGGGGGGGGGGGGGGGGGGGGGGGGGGGAAGCGGACGAAGGAGGACATCGGGCCGGCGCACGTCATCGCGGACGCGTGGGCTTATCGCGGTCCAAAGTTTTCGGGGCGTCATAAAGTGGCACGTTGTCCAGAGCTGGAGAGCTGGTGGGGCCACAGAGATCCCCTCCTAGTCCTCCTCCTCTTCCTCCTCCTTCTCCTTTTCACAGTCTCTTTGAGCCATGTTAATGGATCAATCTGAAGACAAAAACGAAGAAACGTGGACAAAGGCCAGGGGTACGTCGCCAGGAACTATTTGATTTATGTAGATGACTGTAACTGGAGTTGAATGGCAGGCCAGGAATGCTTCAAATAAAACAAAGAGGTCTCCAAACAAATGGGTATCTTGGGGTATTGAAAGAAGGGTATTAAAGTACAAAATATTTAAAAAATATTTCCAAATTATTTCCAAAGAAAATTCTTTATTTAAAAAATATTTTCAATGATTTCTGTATAGAAAATGCAGAATACTTCTTATAAACTTTAAATAAATTTGAATAAATATATATAATAAATAAATTTTAATAATATAACAAAATTTCTTAAGAATTACATTTTTTAAAACTATTTTTTAATAATTTCCCTTGATTAGATTAAAGCAAAACTCCATTGATATTCAATAAAAATAAATATAAAATACACTTTCCCCGCCCCTAAACTTATAAAACCTTTTCAGAAGATCCGTTCAGTTGCCATTCAGCTCAACAATATCAATAATAATAATATCGGCCGGCGTTAGCATAACAAAAAAAGAAATCGTAAGAAAAATTGATTCGAACAATGCGCACACGGATTTCTATAAGCACATAAAATATATATGCGACAGACATGAGCACACAAAATATTTATGCCGTCGAAGGCGAAGGAAGGCGAACAACAAATATCGAATAATGAGATTCGAAAATAAATAATTTAGCACTTATCTTTAAGCAAAATGTTAACTTAATTAGATAATTACTTTAATGTCATTTTAAACAAAAACAAATGCCCTGTCATCGCACTCCGTTGGCGATTCCAAAATCCGATCTCGGATCGAGGCATTAACGCACACCGATGCGATTTTTGGCTGAATGAACGGATAAGGAAGAGAAGATAAACCAAAAAAAGCGACGACAATATATACATATATATATATATATATATATACAATATATACATATATATATATATACATATATATATATATATTTGTATATTTGTATATTTGTATATAAAAGCTTAATCGAATTGAATCGAATCGAATCCGAATCGAAAACAAAACGTGTCGCCATGTCTCGTCCCTCTCCGAATCTTAATTAATGCACAATCTTTTATACCGCTGGAAATTGACTTAAATTATTTATTAGCGAATAAAATTAAAAACTTAACGCCATAAAAGTGTTAAAACCACTTAGCAAGCCATTTGCCAAAGCCACGTCCCTCCCCGAGTCCCCCCTGATTCGGATTCCTCTCCGACATCCACATTTATATCTCAGCATCCACAATGCCCCGCGAGTCGAGGGCGAAATCATTTATATGCGTACAGCCTTTGTCACAAATCGCTTCATTTGACAAAAAAAAATAGATACAAATACGAAATAGAAAGAAAAATATATAGAAAATAGAATGGACAGTGCGTTTCACGGGCATAGAGACTAGCTTAGGGCTAGAAACCTTTGAGAATATTAGTGCACAGTTTAGTGGATGTTAAAAATGAACCTAGAAATAAAATCGAATAAAATATATCTAAGAAAATTATTCCGCTTAACATCATATCGAAATTATCGTAAACTTAGATTTATCGGAATTTTAATTATCGAAAAACATCGCATTAACGTTAAAATATCAATATGATCAAACAATATCCGAATAAATGTACTTAATTTGTTTATTAAATCCAATCAAACGAATTTATGGCCAGTAAATATCAAATTTAAAATATAGATAGACTTGTGTATTAAATAAACAATTTTTAAATATATCGATATTTTCTAAGAATTTGGATATTATCAAACAATAAAAAAATAATTATTATTAATTTTTTTTATTCCAATAAAAAGGAAATTGTCATTTTTAGAAAATATACTTCTAAGTCAAAATATCATAAATATATTATTCGTACTAAATATCTATAAAATATCGATATTTTCTAAATACTTTTATATTAAAATAAAAAATTAAATTATTAAAAAAGGGTATATAATTTAGTCCAATAAAACGAACGATTAATTTATTACAATTATAACTCAAAGTCAAAATCCAATAGACTTTTGTTATAAATATCGAATTAAAGATTAAATATATATCAATATTTTCTGAAGTTCTTCACAGCTACATTATGACATTTAATAGAGCTCTGATTAATAATAAAACTAGAAAAAACCCCTTAAGGTAACTTTTAAAAGTCTGTAAAGATTAATGCTCTTATATTTACTGTTTCCACTGTGTTCACCTATTAATTCGTGGGGATAAGTCTTCGATTTGAAGAGCGTGTGGCTCTGTCCTAATAAATTAACCCCCCGAAATCGGGTTTTGGGATACGTTTTGGGGCCTAGGCTCTGCAATCTTCGGGGCACTTGACAAGTCAGCGCTCGTCGTCGATTACTTCACCTTTAACGTTTTGCGTTTTGATTTTGTCATTTTTCTTGTTGATATAAATATGCCAGCGATTAGCATAAAAAAGCAGTTAACAATTTGTATAGCATTTATCTAGTTTTCCATTTAACTCTCTCTCTTTTACTCTTTCCCGTCTACGGATCTTAAGTGTTTCTTTGTATAATCTGTGTAGGATATGAATGGCCAGACCGTATATGTCTCTGCCTTGGGCTTGGCCCGAGCTGAGGCTTTTGTGGCCCGGACTAGAGGTGGTTCATTCATGCTTTTGCCCTGACTTGGCCATAAACTTGCATTATTAAGAGCGGTATTAAGCGTATTTAAAAAAGTGCTTTAATTGTTTGGGGAACTTGAGTAGTTTTCTAAGAGAAATATATATATGATAAGATCGAGGCTGTTTGCTATAATCAAATATTCATTTATTCATTTTTGGTAATTCGAATCGCTTAACAGACTCCCCTGTGGGAATTTCCCGAAAGTACATTAAAATAGTAATCAAAAGTAATTTGCAACACTCGAGTGCTGAGTTGTGAGTCCTTCCCCCGTTCCATGGCCATATGCCATATGCCACGGGGTGCTATGCCTGGGCATCTTCCACTTGGTTTACCGCGCACATCAACACCCTCGGCTAATTGATGACAAATTATTATGAGCTCTCCTCCTCGCACCCAAAGCCAATTTTGATGAATAGGAAATGGAAATGGTAGTGGAAGTTGGAGTGGAAATCGAAATTGAAATGGAAATCGACAGGCCAGATATATGTATAAATGGAAAATGAATGAAAACTTCACTCCACCACACAAGCCTGACAACTGTCAAATTAGCAAATGAGCAAGCTGACAATGGGCAAATGGCAAACACAATGGCCAGTAAATTAGGGCCAGGAACTTTACATTTTGCATATGCACAGGACAAAGGCAGAGCGGCCAAGGACGATGAAAAGCCAGTCGGCTCACTGCAGGGGGTGGATCTGTGAGTTTGTGTGGATTATGGCTCGAGGGGACTCTTTGTTGGTTTTTGGGACCAAGGTCTGAGTATTTATTATATTTTGACTTGCAAGGTGTGTTAATAAATCAGTTTTATGGAGTTTAAAAAGTTTAAAAAGCTTGGAAAGGTTATATTAATAATAAATAATTAGAATATAATAAATAAGATGCGTAACGCCTTCTTAATGTAGTTTTAAAAGGCAGAAAGTGGAATAGAGATGTTCGTTACGCTTTAATTCTTATTTATTTATTTTTAGCCGATAGAAGTATATATTTTCAAATTTCCAATTTAACAAACCCAAAATATTTTCCAGCATTTTATATATATTTTTTGTACATTTTAGAAATAGTTTAAAAATTCGCTGAAGACTCGCTTTTCTTTTGGAAGTGCGTTAAGCATCTTGCCCTCAATTTATATATATTTTTGTAACTACCAGAAGATATATACTGACCAAATTTTTTAAAACAACTTTTTACAAAATTTTCTAACATTATATAGATATATATAGATTTATTTCAGCTTACAAATAATCCAAATTCCGTCCAAGACTCGGACTCACCCTTCGCTTGGATCAACCCTTGGCGGCTGGCTTTTTGCCTTTGGCCCTTTGCCGTGCCTACTTATTTGGCCTGCTGTTGCCTTTTATTTTCATTTTCATTTCCATTTATTTGTGTATTTTTTTACCCCCTCCCTCCCCCCCCCTGTCTTTTTGTTGTTGCTCGTTTCTGAGCCTTGACTTGGCACAATTGTGACTCGTAAATTGGCTGAACTCCGGCCAAAGTCGACGGAGTCGCCTCGTAATTGGATACCGATGTGGCAACTGTGTTTGCCTTGCGCGGCCTTTGAATGCATTTTCGGGCGCACACACAGCTTGAGGTCCATTCAGAGGACCTCTGGCGAGTGACTGACATGCGGCAGGAATTACTACTGTTAATATATTTGTGCAGCGTTAACAATTAACATAGCCGCCGGCGCAGTTTAGTCACACTTCAGCGGTAAAATAAATATCAAAAAACGGGGGTATAAATACAAAATATATACCGATATATATATATATATATACGATTGGTTGGTGGAGTAGAGCTCCTTTTGTGGCCACGTGTCGGCTCTTTCGACCTGGCCAAACAAAAAGCTTGACTTTTGGCACCTCTCACGGCTGTCTTGAATCCTGCCGGGGACCACACACACGCTCGGCTAACGGCTTTTGGGGATAACAAAAAAATAAAAAAGAGGAAAAAAAATTAAGAACAAAAAAAAATGTATAAAGAAAGGTTAAAAATATCAGAGACTAGCTGGAAGAGGTATCGGCTTACCGGCTATATCACATAGCCTCGCCTCGCCTCGCCTCGCCTGGGATCGCTATTACACGCATCGGCATCAGGCTGTGAGAACCTTTTGACATTGGCGTGTGCTCCACGAGAAGGCAGCATAAAATACCCTGTAAAGGGGTATAAATGGTGCATGATCAACTGGAGTTTATTTCTGGGTAACTTGTGAAAGTTGGTGGAAATTAAAAGGGTTATAGATGGTCTTGGTGGGATTTTAATGATTAAAAATAAAGGGTAACATAAGCTGGGGGAAAATATAAATTTTTAAACATTTGTTAAATATTTAAAATGTGTTTTTCATATAACTTCATGTATTTTATATATATTTTAAAGATTTTTTTAAATAAAATTGTATGTATTTTGCATATTTTAAATATTTTCATGTAGTTTAAAGTATTTTGTTTTACTTTTTAATGCAAATTTTTATATATTTTAGTGTATAGTATATTTGAAATAATTTATTAATTATTTATTTATTATTATTTATTTATTTTATTTTTATGTCGTTCCACTACGTATAATTTCATATTCAGATAATGGATAAAGTAATAGATATATTTACATCTACAATTTGTGGAGTAAAATAAATAAAATAAATATTTTATTCTAGGTTACATATATTTTTTTGTACATTTTAAATTATTGTATAGAGTAATATAAAAAAAAATATATTTTATGGTAGGCTATATATATTTTATACATTTTAAATTATTGTTCTATATTTTGTTTATATTTAAATGGGGTTTTTAATATATTTTAAAGCACTTTATAAATATTTTAATATTGTGTTTTACATATTTTCGTACATTCTTAATCAGCAACAAAATACAAGTCGATTTAGCCATATGTTTTGCAGATTTTACAGACTTTGAGAGCTCAGAGAAGCTATATATCATCTTCATACAGGATACTCCCCCTGTCTATATTAATCCCCAACTCTGTCAGTTTTTCTGGACAGACTGTGATTGCCTTTTGCACAGTTAGAATTGATTGAAAAACCGAAAACCGCAAATGCAATTGCAAAGCGAATTGCAAATCGAACGCATGCAAATTGGGCCGCCGGCTCGATTCGGTACGCTTTGCTTTCGGTTTTGGTTTTAGTTTTGGTTTTGGCTTTGGTTTTGGGCTATATTCCAGTGGCAGGTTCAAAAACCAGTAGCCGACCGAGCTGAGGAGCTGCGATCCCCAAAGGGGGGAGGAGAAGAGGCAAATTGGCAGCGTTTAACTGGCGGCGACGACCGACAAATCGATTTTTCTGATCCCTGGCGCCACAGAGCCCATTTACGGTAATTTAAAGGCACCGTCGCCAGCAGCAAGAAATAGTACAGTTCCTCTTCTTCCCCCCTCTCAGTCCATATTATATTTGCTATTGACATAACCTCACGTCCAGTTTATTTTACGTATCGAAGGCATCATCATCATCATCATCATCCCCGCTGCCGCCTTGTCCATAAATCTCCATCGACTTCCTGACCTCGGCACCATTCCCAATTCCGGCATCTAATTCGATAAACACACGCTTTTAAGAGCACAAATTTATTGATAACGGAAGCTAACCGAAAAATCTATGTGTGCTGGGTGCACGGAGAGAAAATTTTAACCAACAAGATAAAGTAGAAAAAATATAGAACAAAGAATGAGTTTAGTTAAAAGCAAAATTCTGCAGAGATTTAAGCTCTCAAATATTATCCTAGATTTTAGATTAAAAGTAAGCAAAAAATATTTAAGGCTTAAAACAACATATATTTTTTATTATAAATATTTTTTATTTAATTTAAAAAACCCCATAGATTTTTAGATTTTTTTCAGTGCCTTTAGTACATACATTATCCCATTTGATTCATCTCGATTCCCATTGCCCGTTGCCTTTTGCTTTATGCGCAACAAATTGCCTGTGTAATGAAGCAGCCTGCTCCTTCCTGGCTCCCAGCATCCTTGCACATCCTGACATGCCGACATCCCGGCACATCCTGTGACAAATTAGCGTCACAAAGAAGTCGCTGCTGGGTGAGGAGAGAGAGAGAGCTAAAAAACGGAGTCAACTCAAGGCGCCCCCTTAGTAAGTTGCCAATTATATAGAATTATATAGAAGCTGGGATATGGGCGATGGACTGTGGATTGCGTGGGATCTTTTGGGTGGTAAAAGTCGGTGGTTGAGTGCAAAACTGGGTGGCGACGGCAAACGCATTGCAATTGCTTCCGGTGTGAAAGCACTTTGTCAGCTCGGATGCACAAAAGGCTCAAAGTCGCCCAAAACTGGCCGCCGGAATGGGGAAAGGGAGTTGTTGCACAATGAACGCAATTGCATAAAAAATAAGTTGGAGAATCGAAAGCAAAGGGAAAGAAACCCCTTTTTCCACCCTCTTGCAAGAGATTCTTGAATGTTATAAAAAAATGTTAAATGAATAAGAAATGGAGCTTACGTCAGCGGGATTAGGTTGAAATTGTTAAAGTATCTGTATTAAAAACTGAGATATAATTTAGTACAGAGAAGTTCAGACTTTCTAATGGACATTGCCTCCCCTTCTCAATGTTACAAACATTTTCCGTTGATTTAAAGATCTAATAAATCTCGTAATTCATGGTTACAATGGATATTTGTACCTAATATACAAAGAAAAAGGTTCACTATATCCTTAACCCAATTTTAACCCTAAAAATTATATTTGCTTATGTTTAGCATATTTCTTTTAACCCTAATTTGTCAAGCTTTCCCTCACATTACCCCTTCAGGCGCCAATAAAATGTGGGATTTACTTGGGAAAGCCAGACTTTTCCCTGACAAAATCTAATACTTTGCCCTCTCACCAATCAACTGAGAAATGTAATTTTAAATACACAACTTTCCCGGCTAGTCAGCACCAAAAAAAAAAAAGCAAAATATCTCCAACTCCAACTGGAACTCTCCCACTCCAAAATCAAAAAAAAAAAAAACCAAAAAGGCAAACAACCAAAAACACACAAACAAAAAGCTCTCAGTGAAAAGTTTCGCACGGTCTGACGATTTAACGGGCTACTCATAAATTTATAAGTACTCTCCTCTCCTCTCGGCGGCCACTCATAAAATATATAAATTTGAAATCGATGCGAAAAAAAAAAGCAGAGCACACAGAACACAGAACGCAGAGAATTGTGTTCTCAGCGGGGAAAACCGCAGCAAATAATCAATTTGTTACAGAGGCGTTATGCAGACGTTCTCGAACTCGAAACTCTCTACGCACAACCCCAAAAAATCAGAAAAAAATCAAAAAAGGAAATTCCAAGCAAACCCCTCGACACTTGACTTGGATCGACGACGACGCAGCCACTTCAGGCCCAGAGTCCCAAAGTCGACATTGATGCGATTTTGGATGAGAGTCGGCATCCGGATTGGATTCTCAGAACGCAGCAAGGACCTTGTAAGGGTTGTGTGTGTGCGTGTGTGTGTGTGCCACTCAAAGGCAACGCAAATTGAATTCGCTTAGCCGCAACCCCATAAATTAAAACATTAACCAAGGCGGCGGCGTGCAGAAATTGAAATTGTCATAAAAGTTGCAAAAAAAAAATGGCAAGCGACATGTAAACAGGCAAAACAAATAGCCAGCGAGGAGGTCCTGCCACCAGTTAGAGATGGATATTGGGTCCTGGAGGAGTTTGGTAATAAATAATTAAATCTAAAAATGTTTTTCTGAAGAGTTTTGAAGAATTTGAATTTGAATTTAATTGAGATTACAATATATAATATTATAAAATAATATTTGAAAATTTTTAAAAGCATTTCAAGTCTTGTAAAGCTTGAAGATACGAATGGATCTTCTTAAGTTATTAAGAAATATTTTTGTGAAGATTTTTGAAGAATTTGAAAGCAATTTTAATTGAGACTACATTATATAATATTATATATCAATATTTAAATATTTTTAAAAATATTTTAAGTCCTGGAAAGCTTGAAGATACGAATGGTTATTCTTAAGTTATTAAATGACTTTCCTAAATATTATATATGTATATATTTTAAAGCTGATGGGGTTTTAAAAAAATATATATATATATTAAAAATATTTAATGGAATATTTTTTGGGAAGCCTTCTTTTTGCAAAAGAGTTTTGTAGAATTTGGAAACTTTTCTTTTGAGATTTTTATTGTTTAAGTAGTTCTATAATAAAACCTTAGAAACCTTACAAAAAGAAAAGCCTTTTTTGGGTTTCTGGATTACTAATAATAATATAATATATTATGTATATAATTTTTATATTACGTATATATATTTCAAAAATCATGAGTATTTTTAGTAAAATCCCGTGATTAACCCCTGACTGCCTCACGATGTCATCTTCAACTTCGTTTTCGGGGTAGTTCCGTTCGCCGCAAGTCAATTAGAAACGTTTCCATACTCGAACGGCGTCTTTGCAAAGTTGAAATCGATTCGAAACTGGCATTGTAATATATATATATATATACATTTATAGGAAAGGATGGGGGATCTCTCTGAAACTGGAGTGGGTTGAGAATTGCAGGCTCACTTCTTGCCAAAGCCCTTGGCAAATGTTAACAATTTCTAAGTGAGCAGTTTACTGGCTGCTTCCCAGGCCAGAAAATGCAACAGTTTTTTGAGTGCCTCCTTGGCCCCGTCCTCGTCCTCGTCCTCGTCCTGGTTTACCCCTTGAGATCTCAACTGGGGCGGCATTGTTGATGGCTTGCTCGTGTGTCAGCTTGCATTAGGCTCAGGATCGGCCTTTAAGGTCCTTCAGCCCTTGAGTCCTTAAGTTGCAAAATAAAGGCCAGTTCGTTTCCCGATTGCTCTTTTTTTCTTCTTTTTTTTTTTGCTTTATTATTACTACACACAATAGACGTCTTAAGACTAGGCACAAAAAAAAGTTAAAAAAAAAATTTTGTTTGCAAAAAAAAAGTATGTTTTGTTGTTGTTGTTGTTGGTCTGTTGCGTATGTACAAAAATCATTTACAAAAATTTACAAAAATTTCACTATGCTAGATTTAATTTAAAATATTTATATTATATATATATTTTATAATTATAGAAAAAAAAAGAGTTTGCTTATATTCTGGTTCACAATTACTGGAGATTATTCTTAGAGACAGATGAACATGGAGAGTGTCTAATACTGAGAACGCTTCAAGCCATATATCCTTCGAGAATGTTGTTTTGAGACATATATATACTATATACTATATATATATACTATATACTATTAAATTGGCAGATATACACATTTTTTTACAACATGATTTTTGTCAAGAATATTTATGGGCAGGCCAGAGATAAGAATATAATTTACAACCCAAAAAATATTATTTGCTTATTAATTAAAACTTTTAAAATGTGGCAATAAATACCAAATACAAAAAAATTTAAGTTCTTTTCAGCAATACATTTTTTAAAATTTATTTTTAATTATAATTAAAAACCAAAGCATTTTTCATACAAATAAATACAAATTAAAATCAAATTAAATTCTTTAGCTTTTAAATTCAATTTTTAATATAAATTATGGACAAACTAAAATCTGGCCTGGTTCTGCTTCATTTATATATATTTAACTATTTCTTTTTATTTTTAAAATTTATTTTTTACAATAAATCCCACAAAATCCTTGCAATTTTCTAGTATTTTCCGTATATATCACCCCTTAACTTAGCTTTAGAGACATTCTTTGTGAGATCCAGCTCCAAGGACTGACAAATACTAGCCAACAAAGGCTTAACCTTTGCAAATACACTGGTAAAAAAAAGGGAGCATCTAGTATATTTACAGAAATATGAAAAATTAAATTTTTACACACATTTTAGGGAAAGGAAATCAATTTAAATGGAAACTTCTGTGTTTTTTTCAATAAATAATCATTATTTGGTATTGAAGCTAGCAAGGAAACAAACCCGGAAAAACCCCCCGAGTGAAGAGTAAATTTTCCCAGTTGGCTAGTGTTACTTGCTGGCAGCTCCTCATTTTCCTGCTCCTCCTCAGACCTCCAGGGCCAGCTCCTCGTCCTCGTCATCCCTCTCCTCCTCGTGACGCTGCTCCAGCTCCGGATCCGCCAGCGGCATCTCCTCCTCGCCCCGCCGCGTCGGCGGACTGCCCGGATTGAGGGGCGGACTGGGCGTGATCAGTCGCTGGCGACTGCTGCTGCTGCCCCGCTCGCAGTCCGCCTCACTGTTGGCACTCTGGCTGGTGGCAGGCGAGCGGTCTCGAGGCGGCAGCAACGATGCTGGCTGGGCAGAGGCAGCGGCAGCAGCGGCGGCGGCATAGTAACCGCTTAGCATGGGCGCTGCTCCCGGTGGCGGGGGGGCGGGCATGCCAGGCAGCGCCATGCCACCGGGCATGCTGGTGGGATACATGCGGTAGGAGGCGGGCAGAGCGGGCTTCTGCAGGGCGGCAGCGGCGGCCGCCTGGCGGTAGTAAATATCAATGGCCGAGGGCGGGGTGCCGTGTGGCGATTGGGCGGCAGCGGCGGCTGCATAGGGCCAGGCGCTCAAATAGGGCGTGGCACCGCCATAGAGACGCTGAAAGGCGGCATAGTTCCCAGCCTCGGCCAGGAGCTCCAGACCCACGGCTGTCTGGCGTTTCCATTTGGTTCTGGGGGAGAGAAAAACAAAGAAAACAAAGGAAAAGTTAAAGAAAGGTACTTGTTCAAAGTTTAAAAACAATTAATTCTTATAAATATTTAAAAATGTATAACCTTTTCCCCATTTTAAAATTGAAGATTAGGTTTTAAAAGTAATTTTAGCCTTTAAAAAATAGAGAGAGAGTAAAAAATGCGAACGACAGGACTCGATCCTCTCTATTAATCATGGCCGGAATAGTGCCGCGTCACCCAAGACATCTCCTGCCTCCCATATCCCGCCGTGCCGGGCTCTCGAGGGTTCCGCCCCGAGTGTTTATATTTCGCACTTAATTGTTTTGTCATTAATCTTGTGCCTGCCCGCCAAAACAGAGTAGAAAAAAAAAACAAAAAAAAAACAGCTCTTAACCGAAAACTGCTGCCTAATTGGCAGCGTCCCGCCTCTTTTTTTTTTTTTTGCCTCTTGCCAAATCCTGTAATTGTTCGAGGCGCCAGGACCGATCGACCTCCGCGACGGAAACTAGAACTAGAGCCTGGCGGTCGACGGGGTTTTGCTTTTTACAATTTTTGCCCATTCATCGAAAAGCAGCAGCTGTGAAATATTTTGGCCTAATGTGAGGTATCATGAATTGACTTTAGAGCTGGATTATGACAGCCCAGGGGATATCCTTTGTTTTCTTTTTACACTTTTTAGTGGAGTTTTAGGTTTTGAATGAAGATGTGATATTGGATTTGAGGGTTTTTTATAATTAGAAATTTAAAATTAATAACAAATCCTTTAATAAGTTTTAAGTTTAATTAAAAATGTTGGGAGGTACAATCTTTATAATTTCTAGGTTTCAAATAGGTAGAAATGAAGAGAGATTTATGTACATTTTATTTATTCAAAAATACCTCAAAACTCAAAGCTTTAATTACACCTAAAATTAAGTTCAAATTTTAAATAAAAATAAATAAAATATTAAGAATAAAGAAACCCCTCTCTCTCCCCCCTGCCATGATTGAGATTTCCCATATCCGGTTGTGCTCGCTGTGCTCTCTCCGAGCCACGCAATGAGCTGGCGAGGCTGCTGCTGCTGCTGCTCCTCGTATGTCCGCTTAAGCCTCTCGGCGGCCAATTGTTGTGGTCAGCATTCTTCTCATCGAAATAGTGGCAAGTCATTGGGCAATAATTAAAAACGAAAATAATACGCGCGCGCGATCGTAATAAGGCAGTAGCTGGCGCAGCACTAACGAAAGACTTAGGCAACAAACTTGCACTGGAAAAAAAAACAAAGTTTTTTTTCTTTTAGTTTGCACATAAAGCAAGCCGCTCGGCCAGACACTCGCTCAGCAACGATGAGATTTTACGATGCGCCGCGCAAAATGCAGCAAATTAAGCAATCAGCATAAAAACTAAAATGCCGATAAGGTGAGATGTATCCCGAAAGGAGCAGGAAAGGCATATGAAAAACATTTTTATTGGATAAGTGCGCAAAGAAATGGGCGCAACCCATTAAAGGCGCTGATTAGCGTCCACTCTGGGGCAGCCCCCTGTCCCCCGCATCCCCCTCTACCACTAATCAGAGGCAGTGTGCCGCCGTTGCCGCCACTCACCTGCGATTCTGGTACCAGGTCTTCACCTGGCAGTCGCTCAGCTCCAGCTTGTTGGCCAGCTCCATGCGATCCTGGACACTGAGGTACTTCTGCCGCTCGAAGGACTTCTCCAGCGTCTGCAGCTGGTGATCCGTGAAGGCGGTACGAGCCTTGCGCTGCTTCTTGCTCAGGCTGAGGCTCAAGTGCGACGAGGAGTCGCCATTTGCGGAGCTGCCATTCTTAAGGCTATCCTCGCCATCGTCGTCCTTGCCACCTGCAAAAAAATAAATGTAAATTTAAATAAGATGATTGCTAATCTAAGCAAATTAATTATTATTATAACACACAAATTATAATTTATTAGAATTAATTTTGGGCTAAAAACAAGCCACATCATTTGCATTTGTTTAAATATTTTGTTCCCCCTCAACAAAGAGAGCTTCTTTGGGTAGTAATTTTCACCACCCCATTCCATGAAGACACATCTTTCATATTTGCAATTTTCTGCAACATTTATGCGCTTTCTTGGCGTTTTTATGACCGGCCAACATGCAACAAGATCAACTGCTGGCACAACTTGTGTACATACTTTATGGGGCAACATTGTTCTTGCTGCTGCTGCTGCTGCCTTTTCTCCGCCGTTCGAAATGTTTTCTGCTAATTTGCAATTAAACAGTTTATGAGCAGAAATTACAGCAACAACAGCAACAAACAATTATCAGCATTACTTTGATGGATGGACCCCGAGCACACAGTGAAGATTGGCGCTAAAGTCTCCGCCGAGAGCAGATTCGTTGAGAGCGAAGAGAACTTTATAGTCGCGCATCGACCTTAAAACGTGGCTAATTTAATGATGGGCATAAATATAGCTGTTATTTGCTGTGAAGTCTCCACATCCTCCGCGAGACTCCGATTTAATGTGGCTTTTCCTTCATTTGTTAACCAACACGACAGGTTTTTATTATGTGAATCCAAGAAAAATGGTTAGAAAAAGGAAGCCGACTTGGATTTATAAAGATGTTTCAGAGTAGAGCCTCATATCAGTAGCCGAAGCTTAGGAAACTTCAAAACTTTGCGTAAATACTACTAGTTTGTGGCTAGAACCTGTTGAGAATTTTAGAGGCAATGCAAGGGTTAAGTAGAGAGAGGGAGAGAAAGAGATACAGAATCTGTATTACAGATGCAGAGAGAGAGAGTGAGATAGAGATGCACAGAGAGAGAGTGAGATATAAAGAGAGATACAAAGAGAGCGAGAGTGGGATAGACAGATTTTTGTGCATAGTTTTTTTCTTTTATAATTCCCAACTGGTTCTGGTTACATTTTGTTTAAGTTTAAAGATTTGATTTATTTTTTGTCAAGAATTTCCACAAATTACACAATTACCATATGTCACAGTGCACTTGAGACCCTTTTAGGCTTGAGAATCTCTTTCAAAAATCCATTTTACTCTGTTGAATGCTTCTCTCTCTAATAACTGTGGTAGCTGCACCTGGGGGCATCTTCCGCCTTCTTCCATGGCAGCGGCCCATCTTTGCAACGCCCGCTCTAAACATGCATTAACTTGGCTTTCGAGTTATTTCCGCAATTTCTGTTCCACACTTTGCAGCAGACCTCATGGCCAGCCCCCTTCTCCTTCTCCCTCTCCTTCAATTCCCCCCTCTATTTTTTGTGGCTAGGTATTGCCCGCGACCCCTCTCAAGTTTTACATTCGCATTTGTAATTAAGTGCTTGTGGCTAAACTGTATTAAACATGCCTAAGTGTGCAACGCCAACTTCCTTAGGCGCTATCTGCCTCTCCATCTGCTGCTTCCTGCTATCTCGTTCTGTTTTCATTTCACAGTGAACACCAAGTAACAAGGAAATAAGGCTTAAGTCTTTAAATTGCAATATTATATTAAGAAATTTATAAAAACTTAAATTTAATGTTGCCAGGCTTATGTTTATAAGAACATGCAGAGCTGGCAACACTGGCATGTTGCAGTTTAAGTCGGGACTCAAACCTAGCATTTCAGGAGAGTGCAAGTGAGATAGATAGAATCTTAATAACTTTAATCCCTTACAAGTCTCTTGTTTATCATCCAAATAGGATCAAATTTTAGATACAAGTCCTTAGAAAACTACTTAATATAAATACATTTACTTTGTAAGGAAATTCCACAGTTTTTGTATAAAAATAAAATAAAAATAACTTATGTTCTAAGAACCCTTGCCAGCATTTTCCTAGTTCACTGTACCTTGCTTACTTCTTCTTTTTTTGTTTGCCTTTTAATTGCGCAACCATGGGAAGAAAAAGGCAGCACAAGCAGCAATAAGCAAGCAAGCAAGCAAGCAACACATTTGCAATTGGCCTTTTTGCATTTTAATTAAAGAACAGCGAACAGCGAACAGCCCAACGTTCTTATTTTCCCTCATTTTCCTTTTACATTTCGTTCGTTTTTGTTTGTTAAACGTTTATCAACATTTTGATAATGTTGGCGTTTAGTGTACTCTTGGAGGCACTGTGCAAAAACTGCACCAACTAAGTATGGCAAGTGCAGCAGCAACATGAGAAGCGTGTGCTGTGTGCTTTGTGCTTGCTGCTCTCTGCTGCTGTGTGTGTGTGGTTGTGCTTACATAACGGTTGTTCGGATTTCGTGCTGCCTGCATTATAATTTGAAATTATTATAGTTACTATTTTTTATGGGCTTTTGTTTTTGTTGCTGATGTTGTTGTGTCTGCGACTGAACATTTCCTTTACGGACAATGAGCGAATATTTCAAGTCGAAAATGTAGCAAAGTTTTCAGGTATTAAGATATATGAGAATATTTTAAAAAAATACAGATTAAATATAGTTAATATTATTTAATATAAACAAAAATGATACTAATTGTTATTAATATTTTGTATAGCTAATTAATTTGCTAAAAATCAAATCAAAAGTCTAGATATTAAATTCAAAGGAAATATAAATAGTATCAGTAAAGCCTCAAATAATAATAATAAATATTAAATACATTTTAAATATAATTATTTCCAGATAAACATATATTTAAGTAAATGCATATTTATTTATTTAATAATATGAGCTGAGATTTCACATTGGAAGCCAAAGCAAAAGTCTGGCATTCTTGAATCGTGTTTTGTGAAAGGTGATTCCCCAAAATATCAATTTCAATATTGAAATTTCGGTGTGTTTTTTTTTTATTATTTTGTAGCACTTGCGGAAGGCATTGAGGCGGCAATGGAAATGATCCTGATCCCTGATTATTTTTCGTGCCCCCCACCCATGCCCCTCTGTCAGTGCACAGTTCAATGGGCAGGAAATAAGCATTTGGGTCCATTTCAAAAGCGATGCGATCTTTTTTTTGCTTTCTTATAAGCCCCCACAAAAGTAACCCCCAAGAATATGAAGAAGAAGAAGAAGCTGACCAAAAAAAAAAGGACAAGAAGAATGAGGATAAAAAAAATAAAAACAAAAAATAAGTTAAGGGAGAAGGTGAAGAGGTAGTGGGGCACGAACAAGGAGCAACTGTCGCTCGCACGCTTCTCAAGTGACACGCGAGCGTTGCGTTTGCCTCATCCTCCTTCTAAAATTATTTTATATAATATTTTATGCAATTCAAAAAAATCTACAAAAATATGTAAATAAATCCCCTAGAAAGGTAAAGTTATTTCTCAATATGAAATTATATTCAAGATCATAGTTTTTCATAGTTTCTCTATCTTTAAGGCGTGGGCCCTGCTCAGCCAGAGGAATAAATACCTTCGAGAGAGCCTAAATGTCAATGGGGACCCCCATATATGTGGGCTGCCAGCAGATAAACTTTAATTTTGATTTCTTTCTTTATTTTTTTTTTATATTTTTTGTATTTATTTATTTGCGTGTGTCTGTGTGTGTGTGTGGCTTGGCTTGTGTCTCAAATCAAAGCGATTTCGGTTGGAAAAATTGACAGCGGGACGTCAAAACAGAAGGGGGTCATGAGTTTCTTAGATCGAATCGCTTGGCCTGGTCGGTGGTAAAAAAAAACTTAATTGATTTTGGCACAAGTCAATAAAAATATACGTTTTTTTTTTTTTTTTTTTGAAAATGATCTGTGAAATTGGAGAAAAATAATTGAGTTGCTTTGAAGCGTTTTGAACAAAATCAAAATAGAAAAAATAATAACAGATAATAATTTGTGAAGCCATTAAATGATATTTTCAAGCGAGTAATTAAGGTTAAAGTGAAGAGGTTTTTGGTAATATAAGGGGACTATATAGGCACTCAAAATAATATATTATAAATATAACAAAATTCTTAATTTTTTTTTCAATTTAAATGTTCCTTAAACTAGATCTTCCATTCAGTAGTTTTGACTACAGAATTTGGATCTTAGAATGAGACCAAGTCTCTTAAAATATTATCCAAATTTCAGGGTTATAGATTAAAGCCAGTTTTATATATTAACAAGATTTATAAATGAAAATTTGTCCATGTAATAATAATATCTCTTTACTTTCCTCAATCCCATTTAAAATGTAATAAATATTTTAAAGGCTTAGCCAAGGTCTTGAATATAAAAACTATACTTTATCCAAATGCTATAGCCTTAAGCTAACTCTTAAAATAAATATATACATTTGTGTGTTCTCTCTCTCTCTGGAAATTACAGGGAACTAAATCAATTGCAAGCGCACGATTACGGCTATTTAATAGTAATTTGTCATAATTAGCATAACGTTTAAAAACACTTAACTGGCAATCAGCGGGGAGAGAGGCTGAATTAGCAACTGAAATCGAAACTGAAACTGAAACCGAAACTGGAAACAAAATCAATTAAATTGTTGCATGCAAAAAAAAAGTAAATAAAAAACTAAGAGCGACAGTCAAGGGTATTCTCGAATGCGATATTGAAACTCCTCCGTTGACAGAAAGCCACATATATGTATATGTCGGAGAAATCCCATTTATTTCCATTTTCGGACGCAGCAAGTTCTGTTCGTATCGGTGGCGCAATCGTAACTGTGCTCGCTAAGCACATTCCAAGTTATTTCACAAGTTTTGCAATTCATAATGCTATCTCTTTTCTACGCCCTTACGAACAGACCTTACTCAACAGCAGAGTCTGTCTCTTTTCCTGAGCTGTTGTGCATTCTGGAAACCGTTAGCAACATCGTGTTGCCACTCAAAATGTACATGCATGCACAATGATCAAACTAACCATTCTATGCCACACATATACAGTGGGTAAATTAACCATTCTACGACACGGCCTTCCTGACAAATCACACGTCCTCGTGTGTTTGATCTAGGACAAGATTTTCTCAGTTATCGTCAAATTTTATTTACCATTAACTTCATTAACTTTTATTTAAATAAAGTTTCAACTTTTATACCAAACAATCAAATTAGTTTTACAATGACATCACATAGACGTTTTCATAACATTTTCTCTTAAGTCAAACTTAACAATTCTTCTTTTCTATAAATCCATTATGTTGTGTAGTTATTCTTACTGATTCTAGCCATAACAAGTCCTTCTGTCATGGTGCTATCAACACTGACCCCCG
>VNJU01008512.1:0-97520 GCA_008042675.1 Drosophila seguyi
CGCTTTACGCGGCTTAAACTGGGATGCAAACCAGAGGTTACCCTCCTATTCTAGTAGACTTCTCCTTATTAACTTACCATCCTTATCCAACCGTAGAACCATGCTTGGCATTACCTTTATTTATAACCTTATCCATGGTGACGTGGAAAGTGCTGACTTGTTGGGTCAGCTTAACTTTCACGTACCGAGTAGAAATACTAGATCCTATATTCCCTTAGTGCTGCGCCATTGTAGAACGTCCTTTCAATTGCATGAACCCTTTAGAGTCTTATGTGCAAATTATAACGATTTGTATATAATAATTTCAAACGTAGATAGCCTTCCTAAACTAAAAACGTTAATACTAACCCACTTAGTACGCATGCAAGCAAACAATCTGGCAGCACGCCAGTAGTTACTTCCTCGAATTCCTTTTCTATATTTTCATCTTTCGCGCCTACTAACACCTAACACGAACAAGCACGTGCTTGGTGTCATACGGGCCACTTGAGTGTACTGATCGTAGTGCATCAACGTCCAAGAAAAGAGGATTCCTAATGAGTTATTCATAACTTACCCTTAGGAGATCAGTAACCGGATCGGTTCCACTTTGTTGCTCCTCCACCTCTCGTATCTCTATTATCTCCCGAGAAATCTCCGGCAGCTGGAACATCCGCTCCCGCTCTGTTTCCATCTTGGCACAAACGGCGGATAGCTGCATTAGTATCTCCCCCTTGCCCACCGTCTCTTGAAGCAACTCCAGGGCATTGTAGCTTTCCACTGACATCAGCTTGAAGGACTGATGATCTCGGGCCACTTCGGCCTCCACGCAGGTGCGCAGCTCCCGAAGTCTCTCGGCCAGCTGCTGCTTGATGGACTGCCGCTGCTCCACTTGACCCTGTTGCTTGATGTAGAACTCCTCGGAGACCAGACGCAAATTGGCCAGTTGGTCCACCAAATGCTCGATTTCGTGCGTTTGCTGGCTAATCTGAAGGGCTGCCTCCTCATCCCGCTGCTTGAGATCCACATACTCCGAGTAGAAGCCCTCGATGTGCTGGCAATAGCCGGCGAGCACGGACTGATACTCCTGCCACAGCTTCTCCAGCCTGGCCTCTCCCCTAGAGGTGATCTGTTCCAGCTGCAGTTGCATCTGTGTGAGGGAAGGGATATAAACTATTACATAGGTCTCGCAATGACACATTAATATGGCACGCGATTCCCAAACGAGGTTGGATGAGTGACTTTGGAGCATTGTGTGTCAGTCAGGTGGTCATTTCAGATGTCACTCCCGGCCACTATAAATTTAGTTGGGTCAGCTGCTTCCCCAATCAGTCACCGAGATGCGCTGGCTCATATTGCTGGTCATCTGCCTGAGCATCTGCTCCCACTCCATTTCCAGCCTCAAGTGCCGATCGCAGGAGGGCTTGGGCGAGACGGAGCTGAAGAGAACCGTTCGGAGCTGCATGCGCCGTCAGGACGACAACGAGGATCGAGGACGCGGACAGACAGGCAGGCAGGTTGGAGGTGGATATGGCTATGACTTTGGACGCAATCAGGACGAGGATCAGGAGCAAGATCGGGATAGGAATCAGGGAGGTCGAGGTGGCTACGGAAACCGGTGGCAGCGAAGCCTGAGCCGACAGCAGGAGAACAGGAACAACACTGGAGGAGGCGATGGAGGTCAGTGTGTGGCCCAGTGCTTTTTCGAGGAGATGAACATGGTAGGTGTTGACTCATCGCTAACCTAACTCTTCCTTGGCTTTAATGTTAACTCCCAGGCCTGGACTATATTTTTTTCCCATTGTCCTTCCTCACTCAGGTGGATGGGAACGGGATGCCCGACCGGCGCAAGGTGAGCTACTTGCTGACCAAGGACCTGCGCGACCGGGAGCTCCGCAGCTTCTTCACGGACACGGTGCAGCAGTGCTTCCGGTATTTGGAGAACGCCGGCAGGAACAGGCAGAACAAGTGCGCCGTTTCCCGGGAGCTGGTCAAGTGCATGTCGGAGTACGCGAAGGCGCAGTGCGAGGATTGGCAGGAGCATGGCAACATGCTCTTCACCTAGCTCCTCACCCACACTTACCCCGCTCTTTAGGTCCTCGCAGCGGTCCAGGAAGCGCTCGTGGTTGTCCCGGATCCCGCCGTCGGTCGTCTCCTCCAGCTGGTAGAAGACGCACTCGAGCTGCTGCTGCTTCAGGGCGTGCATGTCCTTGAAGCCGGCAGAGTCCTGCTCCCACTCGCTCAGCACCGCCTGTTTGTCGTCCTCGTAGATGCGTCGAAAGAACTCGATGCGTTCACGATGGGTGTCTTAGTTTAAAGGGATTCAGTTGTTAGTTATTAGGGTGTTTGGATAAAATATGTAAAAAGTAAACCCACCAACAATTTTGGTAATATTTTCCATATGGGATTGCTGCAAATTGGCGTACATATCCTCAGTGGATTCAATATGGGCAATCAGTCGATGGATAACCTGGTCCTTGCGTTTCAGGGCCTCCTGGAAGAAGGACTCCACATCGACTATTTCACGGCGCAGCTCCTGGATTTTAACCTGGCGCAAAATGCTGCGCCACTCCTGGTTGATCTTGGCCATGTTCAACCGTCCAAAGGCATCCTCCCTTTTCAGTTTGTTCTATTTCGAGCAATGCCTTAAGTGATTTTCTTTATTTTCTACTAAAAGCAAGGTAAGCGATACCTTCATGTACATGGAAATTAACTGCATCTTGCGGCGCCGCGTCTCCTCCTCCTGGTCGGCCCTCATCTGCAGATACCGGGCCCGCTCCTCCTCGGACATTTTGGCCAACTTGTTGCCTTTTCCTTTACCCTTTTTGCCCATCTTGTGGCTGCTTGTTCCCTTTTAGCGTTTGCCCTTAAATCTGCTTATCAAGTTTCAAAGGCCAATCTCAAACTAATTAGGCGAACGAAAGCCGCGCCTCGGAAAATAAATAACGATTTGATTGCCGGCGTTTCCATGACGCGAGTTTCAGTGGCCGCCCGTGCACCTAGTCCGTTGCCAGGTTTGTTGTCACAATAATGAATGAGAATTAAATTAATGCGGAACATTGCAAAATGCCATTAGGAGGGGACTCTGTGTCCATCAAAGGGGAACCATTAGGCATATAAAACGTGGGGACACTCGCTCAAAAGCTGTCAACATGATGGGGACTGGCTTTGTGATTCTCTGTGTGATTCTGTCACAGTTATTGGTGTGTATTTTTAGAGATTTATAATTTATTTTTTAAACAAAGACTGGAAAATTATCATGGGAACTGCTAAAAGGAACATGAACTACGAAAACAGCCTTGCTTAAAGCTTATACTTCTCCTAACAGGAAATTGTACACCATATCTTTTTTTTATAATTATTAAAAGTGTACACATGTAAACAATTTGTCTATTTTATAATTTTTATTATATTTTGCAGTATATCACCTTAGCTATCCGCATCCACTGCCGGCACACGGAGCGTATCCATGAGGAGAACATCCACCACTGCTGTCAGCATCCCGATGGTCACAACGACGTTACCGAAATGTGCGCCAAACAGACGAATTTCCGGTTACCCAATCCCAACGAGGAGGCCATAGAGGATGTGACGGTGGACCAGGCCATGCTTGGCACCTGCTGGGCCAAATGTGTCTTTGATCACTACAATCTGTTGGAGAACAGCACCTTGGACATGGTTAAGGTCAGGTCTTACTACAAGAGATACCACAAGACGGACCCAGAGTATGAGACGGAAATGCTGAATGCTTACGAGAAATGTCATTCGAAGAGTGAGTATTTCATTTGATAAATTACGTTTTTAAATTAAAATTTTAATTGAAAAAATCATCCTTTTTCATTAGGCCAAACAGCCACCGAACAGTTCCTGTCAATGCCAATTATAAGGGCCTTTGGTACGGCCAAGTTCTGCAAGCCCACGTCCAGCATCATCATGTCCTGTGTGATCTATAACTTCTTTCATAATTGCCCAAAGAATCGCTGGTCCAATACCACCGAATGCCAGGAAACCTTGGCCTTTGCCAAAAAATGCAAGGATGTTCTGACCACCATGTAAAAATTTTAAACTACACGAACTGCAATTAATAAAAGGAAATACAAAACAGAACCAAAGATTGACAAGAATTTGTAGTAAAGTCTACATTTTTGGGTTTCATCATCAACTTATTTATAATAGATGGTTTCTTAATGTGTTAAAAGCAAATGAAAGCTGTCAAGGATCTTTTTTTAATCCGAAAATTACTAAACCGTTTAAATAGAATATTTTGTTTATATTCATTTTAATTAATTTTTATTTTTAAACACAGAATTCAAAATACACTTCCCTAATTCCCTATATATTGACTTAAAAAAAATATTTAATAAATCGAATGAGGTATATTGAAATGATTTTTATTGCAGATCCCTTTAAAGCCAAATCTAAAGAGTAGCCAGCGAGTCCTGACACTTCTTGCTGAAGGCCAGAGTGTCCTCGCACTCCTTGGTCTTGGACCAACGGTCTGCGGGACAGTTGTGGAAGAACTGACGAATCACGCAGGCCAGAACCACACTGGACTGGGGCTCACAGAAGTGCTGGGACATCTGCTTGAACAGAGGCTTCGACAGGAACTTGGAGGTGTTCTCCTCGCCTGCACAAAACATAAAATAGTTAAAAAGATTTTCAAGTATAACCAGCATGGACTCACTTTTGCCATGACAGTGATCGAACGCGTTGATCATTTCCTTGGCATATTCCGGATCGTCGACAAACTTGTCATTGAAATATTTCCTTACAGCCTCCATGTCCAGGTTGTTGTCCTTCATCAGATTAAGTTTGCCAAAGACACACTTGCCAAAGCAGGTGCCCCGAATGGCCCGATCTGCGGTGATGTCCACCAGTTCCTCCTCGTTATGGTTGGGCAGCATAAAGTCCGTTTCCTTGGCACAGCTCTCGATAATGTCATTGTGGCCCTCGGGATGCTTGCAGCAGTAATGGATATGCTCCTCATTAATGGCCTCCGGATTTTCACAGTCAATTTTAATGCCGCTGGCGAACTGCAAAAAATTTGAATGTATTTAATAAAATCATTTTAAAAGGTTTTTCATGAATAATCTTACCCATATCAGGCAGGCAAAACTTGCGAGAAATATAAACTTCATGGCTCTGCTGCTGCTTTCTCCTAAAAAATATGCTTAGGCAGAAACCTTATATAGTGACCAGATAAATCACTGAAGTATTAGCAGGAAATTGTTGCCGATTTGCCAAATGTCAAGTCATCAAACTGTCGGAAAACATAATATATTTTTCAACCTTTTTCCGCTCATTGCACTTTGGACATTACAATTGCCATTTGTTACATTTAATTAAGCAATCCAATTTATGCAAAGAATGGGGGCATACAGCCGCACATGATGTTATAAATGTTTTTGGCCACTTTAAATTACCCCCATTCGGTAAACGATGGTCAAACCTAGTTGTTGTTTATTAACCTTAGTCCTGGTGGCCATTTCAGGGGCACAGGATCCGGAGGAAAGCACCACGGTAGCTAGTTCTGGCGGGGAATTGACTGAGGAGAAGTGCGGCAAGAATGTAAGAGATTAATGCAAGAATTATGTATGTATTAGCAAGTGCTAATTAGCTTTTAAACTATTTTCGATGCAGCGTGATGGCTGCTGTGGTGAGCTTTATATTGGAAACGAGGAAGACCTAACGAAATGTTTTGTAATACATTCCCCCAAGTTGCCCATGGATGGAGACACGGACATTGGCAAGACCCTAAGGTTTCTTTCGGTATGGAAATATTTACGTAAATGTAAATAAATATTAGAACATTTCCCTCCCTAGTGCTTTGTGGAGTGCCTGTACAAGCAGAAGAAGTACATTGGCAAGAGCGACACTATCAACATGAAAATGGTCAAACTGGATGCGGAAAAGATGTACGAGAATCGGCCAAAGGAGAAGGATTACCATATTGCGATGTACGACTTCTGTCGCAAGGATGCTGTGGGTGTCTACAACCTGCTGAAGGCCAGTCCCGGGGCCAAGGTGCTTTTGAAGGGCGCCTGTCGTCCCTACCTATTGATGGTGTTCTTGTGCATGAGCGATTACCACCAGAAGCACGAGTGTCCTTACTTCCGATGGGAGGGCACCACCAAGGCGGGAACGAAGGAACAATGCGAGGAGGCTAAGGCCAAGTGTTATGTTATCGACGGGATAACCCTATAAACAAAATATAATAATACCTATTATTTTCCTCAAATCCAAGCAGTCAATATTTTGGGGCGACAATCTCAATATGTTTTTGCATTTCGATGACACACAATATAAATAAACAAAAATAAATACATAATTAAATAAATACATACTCCCTCCCAGTAACACACACGATGAGTTTCGAGGTGCGGTTGGCCAATGTGGAGGACCTGGAAGATATCAACAAGCTGATCTGGTCGCCGGGCGCCAAGTGGTTCGGAAATATCCGGCCAAAGTATCGGGGCAAGATGTCGCTCTTTCAAACCCACCAGACCCACAGGCTACTGGCTCGTACGAAGGAATCCTCCGATTTGGTGGCCTACGCCGAGTTCCGCAATTATCCCGGCGTCAGTGCCCTGCCCTCCGATTGCTGGATGGAGTGGTTGTCCAAAAGATACTGGTATTCCCTGGGACTACAATCTTGATATTGTCGTTGTTAATCCGTTTTTCGCCCACCAGTTTAACTTTCGCCATTAGCTGGCTTAACTCTTTGTTCTGTAACTTTTGCATCTACAAGAACGACTATCCGTGTGTGATTGCTGAGATTATGAGGGAAGTGTTCTACCGGGAGAATAGTGTGTGGTATATAATTGCCGTAAGGACGCCCCGTGTACGACAGTCCCATCACTTTACTGAGACCTTTGACGATCTGGAGCCGATATCAACGATCCTCTATCCGCGGGAGTATTGTGTGGTGAAAAACGACAATACGCAATCGCTGTACATTGTGGATCGCAATGAAAGGATGCCAAGGATCACGTATCGAAAGGCGCTGTAAGTTCAGGTTGAAGATTCCTCCTTAAGGATATTTTACATTCCGTGTATCCCATAGAGCCGAGGACAACGATGACATCATTGCCATCCAAGAGGTCGAGATGCCTGAGCTGCGCGTGGAACTGGGTGACTTCTACATAGCGGAAGTGATAATGAGCCAGAATCCAGAGTCGGAGAAGAACCTCCTTATCGTTGGCGAGCTGAACAACCAGAACCAGGAGACCGAGATTTCCGTCTTTATGTGGCTGTCCACGGACATTGACATTCGGTTCTATGTGCAGAACTACGAGGTCGGAGCCTTCGGCAATCTGGTGAAGAGCGCCGAAGGGTGCTCCTTCCACTACGAAGCGTTCACAGTGTAGTGAGTGAGCGTCCCTAAGTGGCTGGCGTTTCGTCGGTTAATTTCCATTTATCATAAACCCATATCCTGCAGTTCAGTGAAAAATAGGGCGCCGGCCAGCATGTTCACCGCAGATGCCATCACCGATCTGCAGAATATGACGATTCTGGGAGGTATGCAGATGATTGATAGCGGCATGAGGTAGGTGCTTAATAGCTGAAGACTGCACCAAAGCCTATCGATGCGAATCTTTTTACAGCGTGGCCAGTATGGGCAAGATAGCGGTGAGGTCCATTAGGGGCACCATTGTGGAGCCTTCAGAGGAAAACGAAAAAAATAACTTTTATATGCGCGAGGTCCTGCATTCAAAGTTCAAGTACATCATTGATAGTGAGATCTGCAGTTGATCCGGAGTAAATAATACCCTCGCTAAATCTCTATGTACTTTTCCCCCCAGAGCTCAACAGTAGCGAGTACTATATGCGAAACGAGCCAAACGTAATCAACTTTATATACCCCATCCACGGGAATAGTCCCGGACAGAAGGCCATCGATGCGGCCTCGAACGTCTTCCAGCTCAAATGCATTGTGGCGCGAGAGGGTTTCCCACTGCCGCGCCTCTTCAACTGTCTGGTGGCCACTTTCTGCGCGTATCCGGAAAAGGACTACTGCATAATGGTAATACCAAAGAGAAACAGGAACATCAGTAGTCACATTGAAGTCCTGTCGTATTTCATGGTAAGTCCCAAGACCGAAGTGCTTTTGAATTTAATAATTCCTTTGAGTTAAGCCCGTGGTCGCACGACCCACCAGTTTGCCCGACTTGGACGAAGTGTACATCACCCATCGCAGCACCATTTTTGGAGAGATCAGCATATACCACATTACGAAGGACGATGTGCCTGTAGTGCTCGAGCTGGCTGTGGGTAATCTGCCGGAGAAGTCGCACTCTCGAGTATTCTCCTCAGAGAGTGTCTCCTACTGCTCAAAGGTCAACGAACAGGCGGAGCTGGAGCACGAGCTGCGCGTCCTCGAGGATATCATGACGGATGTGCTGAACAACACGTTCAGCGAGTTCACGGTATTTACCATTCGGTGCGGGAACTCGACCAAATCCATTGAGCACAACACGCCCATTGGGTACGTAGTGCTTCGGCAGTTCCACAGTCATTCGAAGCTGTTCAACCACTATCACCTGCCCGCCCAAGACAATCATCTCGATCATCAGAGGGCCGAGATAATATCGTTGCGTTTGCATCCACTCTTCTTGGTCAGCTCCGAACAGATCTTTCGGGATCTGGCCAGGAAGACGAACTTCTTCGACTTCTATTTCATCTCCTCGTTCCATGTAAGTCCAAAGTGTTGTAATTAATGAGCTTTATTGAACAGAAACAATCAAACCCCTGCAGGATAGAAAGTTCGGCAACGACCTGAAGAAAATGATGATGGTCCTGGAGCCAAGGCCCATAAAGAAGGCTCCTGTGGCTTTTCAAGTTAAAGAAGTTGATTGCTCGACCAGCCAGCTGAATCTGCCGAAACCGAATTTCGCCCAAGATCAGCTTATCATATATCGACACAGACTAAAGCCGAAAAAGTGGTTTACCAACAGCAAGAAAATCGTCATCATTGGCTTTACCGCCAATACCAAGGCCTTCCTTCGTCGACTCATTTTCCAGTGGAACACCAAGGAGTGAGTGAGCATTGGGCACATTATGAAATCTCGAACTCTTAAACCCTCTGAACATATCTACGTAGCTTCAACAACGCAAACAACTACACCTGCCTAAGCTGGCCAGAGGTTACGGTTATCAGCCACCCGGGTGTTATGGAAGCGGACTACGACAGCCTGTTCGAGTGTCCCTATTGTTCCGACAACAGCACTTGCTATCTGACATACCAGAACGTGCCCTGCTACATCCGGGACTGTTGTCTGCGCATGGATATGCGGTACTGGGTACACTTTGTACCCGCCAGAGTGGAGAGCATTGACAGGTGGGAAAGCGTTTACTTTTAGATTTACTTTGATAATTTCTATTCCCAAACACACGTAGGGAGAAAAAGTTCGTAAAGGCGAATGCCTGCAAGATCCACTATGACTCCTTGATGCTAATGTGCGCCCAAAAGTTCGTGCTTAAGGTTCCGAGCTCCGAGGCGGCCATCTCCTGCCCGTGCAACTTTATGGAGGTGAACTATCGGGTCAACAAGCTAATGCTCTTTTACAAGATACGGGCACTGCTGGAGGACATTCCGAACTCCTACCGCATCGTGGTATACGGCAACAATTTGTCCACCTACGAGTGCGTATCATTTCTGATTACCCACGGCATAGAGAGCTCCCGGGTAGTGTGCGTACAGCCTCATCGATCTACCGGCAGCGAACAGGAGACTAAGCAAAAGAATCCGACCTGGGACAACAACGTGCAGCTCATTCTGAACGACATACTCACGGACAGCGGCGTGATAATCCTGGAGGATTACAGCTTTCACCACTGGGTGTTGCATGAGTCCGGTGACTTCATTAAGGAGGTGGTCTTCCAGCATTTTCCACGCCGCAATCAGGAGACCTGCGAGTGCGATCTCTTTGTATCCTTTGCGGACGGTTACCTAAAACCAGTACACAAGCAATGTGAGTTTACCAATCCTTCGATTACTTTCGCCAAGTTTCTCTTATATTCTGCCTTAGGGATGCAAAAGGCGGGCATTGAGCTGGATGGCGATGACATCCTGGTTAACGAGCACTACCAGACCAACGATCCGAATATCTACGCTATTGGAAACTACATAAAATTCCGGCGGGAATGCAACTTTCAGTACAAGTACGTCTGCGAACGAGAGCTGGCCGGCAAGGTGAGGTGCACGGGTCCTCCACATATCCCATCTGAATATTTCCAATGATCATTCTCAGTTGTTGCATCATCTGGGCATTTCGCCCATAAGCCACTTTGAGGACCGGTTCTCGGAGCCAGTTCACTTCCAGGCCAGTCTCCCACTGAACTACTACATCACGAAGATAACCTTGCCGCGGAGATTTCTCGCCAGCCAACTGCCCTACCGTTACGCCTGGAATAGGACTACGTACAATGATGGAACCTTCTGTCGAGTGGGTCTTTCGCAAAATATGGTGGTGGATGAGATTGTGGTCGTCACGAAACTGGTGTGTGTGTGTGCTCTTATTGCACCTAAGGATTTGTATTCACCAGAAGCCTCATTTCTATGCTTTTCAGAAGTGTTTTCTGGACTTCCTTCAGCACTTTTGCGGCAAGCACGAGCTGCTTTTAAATAATCTGAGGGCTCGCTATGAGGACCATGCGATTCATGATTTTCTGAAATGGTTTCAACAGGCCTGGGCCGAACTGATAATGCACGAAAGTTTTAAGGACTTGCAGGTGGAGAACAGAAGCATACTGAAAACTATGGCGGTGGCCGCTCAAAATGTGGGTATATATGGCAAGATCCTTTTCTTTTTTTTGACCGATTACCCTATTCGATCCATAGAAAAACGTGAACCGTGGCCCCCTCCAAAATGTAACCGATCACGACTTCTACATGCTAAATAAGCGTTACGTGGAGCAGAAGCTGCTAAACTTCCTAAGGGAGCACCGGGCAGACTTTAAGCACAAGTTCGCCCTACCCGAGGATTACGCTTCAATGAACCCCTTTTCATGGGTTGCAAAAGAGACAGAACAGTCACCGGATACGTCGGAGGAATAATTTGTAAAAACGAAGTAGTCGGTTTCTGTACCATCAAATTTTCATGTGTAGTGCTCTCATCTCAAATAGACAATTCACATTTTCTACGTAAAACCTCATAAAAAAAAAAAAAAATGGCAACCATAGATGATAACATTGTAATTCATGTAGCTGGAATTCAGGATGTCCAGCGTATGGAGGATCTCTATACGGCCAAGGACACGTGGCACTTTGGGTTTAAGGAAACACCACCGCTCGATATACTGTTCTGTAAAAGTCATACGTACCGCTTGCTCGTCTACGACAACCAGGAGTTCCACAAGCTTCTGGCCTTCAGCACGTTCTGCAATCACCCAGATATCCCAGTACTGGCCAACGATATGTGGCTGCACTGGCTCACCAGTCGCTTTTGGTATGTAGCACCGTTGTCGATTGGAGCAGCTCCCTAACGTCTCCCTTGGCCAAAAGCCTAGACTTCTCCATCTCGCTGGTTAACTCGCTGTTCTTCAACTTCTTCATCTGCAAAGATAACCAGCCTTCGATCATGAAAATGATCCTCCTGGAAGTCTTCTACAACGAACCCAATGTTAACTTTATGATAGTGGTCAGGCCGCCGGGGCTTTCATCTGACCAATACGTTGCAGTCGAGGCGTTCGGTAAATGCTACTATCCCGAGAGCTCGACTGTCGCTGAGATGGCGAATGTTCCCTCGATTATCGTGATCCACCGGCGGGACGTGATGCCAGCCTTTACATTTCGCAAAGCACTGTTCGTTTTGGTCTCAGAGTTATGTTTTAAATTGTTTGCGAATTTAATTTTTCGTTTTATGGCAGACCGGAGGATAACGATGACATCGTGGAGATGATTGATTCCGAGGACCCTAATCTCCGAATAGAGCACGGGGATTTTTACATTGCCGAGCACCTACTGGACGAGGAGGGATCCTCTGATCCCAAGGATAAGATCATTATTGCGGAGGTGGGTCTATTGCATCCGTGGTCCCCATTTAATCGTAATCTTAACCGCTTCGCAGTCTGAAGAAGAGCTCACTGAAGGCGTTAGAGGGATTATGTGGTTGTCGGACTCTGTGGACGTGGAGAAGCTGGCCACGAGCTTTCACTTGGAGCGATTGAGTAACCTGGCCAAGTATACGCCGGGTCTCAAGCATGGCCGCTTTGAATACGATGTAGTGTGAGTTCGAGCTCTTAAAAGTGAATCTAAATTTCAATGTTCCTGTCATTCAGTTCTGCAGAGCATAGATCGTTAAAGACTCTATATACTACATCAAAAATGGAGGAAATGTTCCTTTTGCTGGCCGAGGCTGATGTGCATTTAAATGAAAAAGATCTTTCGCCACAGAAGTTACTCTACGCTAAGTTTAAATACATCTACGATCGTAAGTAGACCCTCGACACAGGAAATCTATTTTTTTATTAACCAATTACTGTGTCCTATGTGCAGAACTCCGAAGTGCAAAATACTACTTTTATGCCTACAAGGACAAACTGTCAATCAACTTCGATTTGCCAGAAGGAGAACTTTCCCCTGGCGAGAATCGGGCCCAGTGCTTGGCCCGGGCTTCCAATGCCTTCCTGCTAAAGATGTTTCAGTTGCATCCTCTGGTGCGCCCCGAGTATACCTTCTTTGCGCTGTCTGCTGTCTTCAGTGCCTTCCCGGATCTGGATTACTGTGTGACAATGGCGCCAACCACCTTGACCATGAGTCCGTGTCAGCGAGAATTGCTCCGGTTCTTTATGGTGAGCCCGATTCAAGTTTGGGACATAGGTTTAATCTAGGAGTTGGCTTCTTTCAGCACATTAACGCTCGCCCGAATTGCACTGTCGAAGAGAATGTTTTCGTTGCCAATCGCAGTACCATGTTTGGCGAACTTCGCGTATTCCGGATGCAAAAGGAAGAGATCGATGAAATCAAGCACATCATCTCGTCGCAGGCCGTCAGTAGGTACTCGAACACTCCTGACAATGCTGAGGAGGAGGAAACATCCGGTGCGGACCACTACACGGATGAGGTCTTGCAACTTTGTAACCAGATCTTCGAGGACATTTGCAACAATACCGACAGCGAATTCAGCTGTTTCACTATTCGCTGTGGCCAATCAAAATCGCACACGGAATGTCCAATGGTGGGGTTTATTGTATTGAGGTAGGTTTGGCAACTCTACGACCAACTCAACCGATTCTTGTCCGTCCTACAGACTTTTTCTGGGCTATGAGGATCTGTGCAGGCTCTTCATGCTGCCCCGGGACCAGTTCAATCTAACGTACAACCGGGGAGAGATACTTATCTTCAAGCTGCACCCATTCTTCAAGATGTGGAGCAGTACGATCTTCCGCACAGTGGCCTTGTATGATGATTACCAGGAACTCTACTACATCAATTACTTTAATGTGTGAAGGGTTAATTGGGGCTTTCAAGGGGGAAAATAATTTACCGTTCCTCGCTATTTTTCAGGGTATCTCCTTGCCCAATGATCTCACGTACAACATGATGCCCTTGGAGCCCCGACGCATGAAAAAGAACCATTTCACCAATGATAGTTTTCGGAAGCGCGCCTCTGGGGTGGTCAATCTGCATGGCGCTGAAACGACCACAAGTCGCCTCCGTGTCTTCCTATACAATCTGATGCCCACCAAGCACCTGGCGGCGGAGCAGTCCCTGTTGATCGTGGGTTTCTCGGAGACTTGTCGTTCCTTCATGCGCATCATTATCTTTGCATGGAACACTAAAGAGTGAGAAAACCCAGCACACATATATCAATGACCAAGAACGTAATATTTCCATTTAGCCTGTACAAGTTTAAGAAGTTCAACTGCCTGCCCTTGATAGACCTCACGATATTGGTGCCGCAAGGAGTCGTGGAGGCAGCCTACGACTGCGACTTCAGGTGCGATTACTGCGGCAATGGCAGGTACTGCTACATAAACACCGGCAACGATCATCCCTATGTCAGGGATTCCACGCAGCGGATGGACACGAGGCACTGGATCCGCTTCATCCCCGGAACACTGAAGAGAATAGATAGGTGTGTGATTACCGCAGCTAATGGGATACGTATGATAGTGGTCCGTAAATCTTCGATAGACAAAATCAAATTGTAGATCTGGTCGACGGGTGTAGGCTTCACTACGAGAAGCTCCTCATTATGGATGACACGAAGTTCGGCTTCGAGGATAAAGAGTTTGAGGGTCATCCCCCGCCGGGCAACTATGTGGTCAACAATTATCGACTGGACCGGATCATTTTCTACCACAAGCTACGGGATACGGTTCAATCGGGAGGCCCCTACAAAATCATCGTGTACGGCTATGGGATAGCTGCCTATGAGTGCCTACACTTTATGGTGACCCACGGCTGCGAGACCAAAAACATAACCTACGTGCAGCCCCACTTGTCGACGGCGCCCGAAGACCAGGGTAATCCCTATATAGATGCCCTACTGGATCCCATTATACTGGATATGCTCCTCGATCTGGGTGTCACGATTTATGTATCCGCCAACTATTCTAGGTTCTACTTTAACGAGGACTACCACTCGATCGAACAGGTGGAGTTTACGATGATTCCGAGTAAGCACAAAATTACTCTCGACTGCTCTCTCTTCGTCAACTATAACTTTAACAACATGACCTCGTCTTTGGAGAACAGTGAGTGGCAAAAACCCCTCTAAAATCCATAAAGCCAACTTTTATCCTTGTTCCCTTACACCAGTTCTGGCCAATGCGAACATTGAAATGTTGGACAGGAAGATTTTGGTCAATACACGTTTCTGTACGGCCGATCCCAACATCTATGCCGCTGGCAAAAATATAAGCATCGTTCCCCTGCCCAACTATCAGTTCATGTATACCAGTCCACAGGAGTGCGCCGAGAAGGTGAGTTCCTTTGCGGCTAGTAAATCGGAATTCGAACTCAATGAATTCACATTTACAGTTGGCCTATGAGCTGGACATGCTGAAAATAGTGATGCAGCAGCGCTTCGTAAGGCCCTACTTGTTCACGGGTATGCTGCCCATGGGTTATCATATCATCAAGATCATTCAACCAAAGCCGCTACTCATTGGCCAGCTTCCGGCCGATTTTACCGAAAATATGACTACCTACGAGGATGGAGACTTTGTGCGCATTCGACTCAACCTAAAGAGGATTGTCACGGAGATTGTGTGCGTCACCAAAAAGGTTTGAATACTACCCCCATAGAGTCCATGATTTCCAATACGTCTCAAGCCATTACTCCATTTCAGGAGAAGACACTGTACTTCCTGGAGTACTTCTGCGGGAAGCATGCCAAGCTGCTTAACGACATACGCAATCGCTTCAAGTCCGGCTGGATTACCAACTTTTTGACCTTCTTCCAACAGCCCTGGACGGAACTGATAATGCACGAAAGATTCGAGGATCTGCAGCTGAAGAATCGCCGAGTCCTGCTGTCCATGCTACTGATGAGCCACAGGAATGCGGAAGTGAAGAACAGTGTCGAGAACGCGCAAAGGAAGAAGCTAGAGGAGAATGTGATTGAGTTTCTTCGGACCTATCGCCAAGACTTTAACCATGAATTTGCACTGCCCGAGGATTTGAATAATGATACTGGTTTCGATCTATTTGTTAGAACACTTAACAACTAATCGTAGTCACAATTCCAAGATTCGTTCCCCTTAATCTAAAATTGTACGGATTTAGATTCAGTCTTATATGTACATATGTATCCCATTCCTACGCTTACATCATTTTCTACCAAATTAAATAAATGGATTTATGTTTAACGCAGCTATGTATGTATTTAAATGTGTGTATTGCATACAAGGCTTAATAACTAAACCAGTTAATTCATTGCAAGTTTTTACATTGCTCAACATGTTACATTACTTTCTATATTAATTCCTTTATTTGGGATTAACCTAGGGATGATTTCGTTATTCGGTTCGTTCCGTTTTCCAGTTAGCTAGCTTCGATTAGTATTTATAACATTTATAACTCTTTAGCTTATTTAAATATACTACAAAGGTATGGACTTGGATCAGCTACAGCGGAGTACAGGTCGATGCCTTGCGGCGCCCTTGATCGCGGGCAATAGGCAATGGGCTGAGGCCACTGGGGAAGACGATGACATGGTGGTTGAGCTGGCCTCATATGCCCTGCAAATACCTTCGTAACTCCTCCTCAGTGTCGAAGATCATGACCGGGAAGGGTGATCCTGGTACGAATTCGCCCGCCCACTTGACCTCCACGCGATAGTCGCCGGGCTCGGTAGGATCATACTGCAAGATGCAAGAGGATTTAGTTGGAAACTTGCACAGATTTCATGTGGTTCGATGGCCTTACCTTGCACAGTATGGTGCGATCCTTTTGGCTCTCTCGCTGCATCTCCACCCGGAAGGCGCCCTTGGGTCCGCGGACACGCACCGTCAGCTGACCAGCGCCAGCACCGCGAGTGTCGCAGATGAAGCGCGATTGGAAGGTGGCCAGCACACCGTGCTCTATGCCAGGTCCATAAACGCGAACCTTTTTTAAGCGAAAATAATTGATATTAAAAGTAAAGAAAATTATGCATTTATAGTTCCAGAAACTCACCTTGCTGGCATCGGGAGCACCGGCCACCTTGAGTGCAAATGGCGATCCGGGGACATTTTGTCCTCCGTATTTAATGGTCAACAGATGCCTCCCCGGCTCCTGGGGCTTGATGTTCAGCGTGAATGTGGCATCGCCGTGATCGTACAGCTCGCAATAGGCAACCTTGCGAACGCCAGCACAGTGGGCAGTGAGTTCGCCGGGTCCGGCTCTCCTTGTGTCTATCCAGGACTTGATATCCTTGCCCACAATCCCATGGCGCAGTCCCTCGCCGGAGGCAATCACCTTTGAGGCATCCATCGAGGAGCCCACGGCCACCGTTAGCGGACAGCCCTTGACCAGTCTTCCGTTCCACTTCACGGAGAGATTCAGAGTGCCCGTGGTCGATTTCTGGGGTGTGTACGAGGCCAGCCAAATGTTCTCGCTGGGTCGGGGCTGCGCCAGGCTCACTGGCAGCGATGTGTTGTCCTGACTAGTGAGAATCACGTCCGGCCTGCCCGCCGGGGCATTTGACGCATCAATGGTGAAATGAGCCGCTTCTCCGGCCTGGGCGGCAGCCAATCCGCGACCCATCAGCTGAACCTTGTCCGCAGCCTGTTGGCCGGTTACGAATGCACTTCTTGGGCACTGGGTGATGGTCAAGCCGCTCCAGGTTAGATCCAAATCATGCTCGCCGGCAGCCAGATTTTCGCCAGTGATGTTCAGGCACATCTTACCGTCCGCCAGCTTGTCCACGGGTATTTCGATTCCGTCGATGCTGCAAACCAGTTTGCCAGGTCCCGCGTTTTCCACCTCGAAGATAATGCGGGCCGGAAGAATGAGTCGGCCATCGTGATCGACCAATGTTCCCCAGCCACCCACAGGCGTAACCTTGTTGGACTCCACGCAGCTTATGTGCCACGGCGATCCTGGTAAGCTACCTCGATTGGGGCAGCTCGCCCGGATCTCGTATTTGCCCACGGACAGGATGGTGTAGGAGATGCGCCACTCGTTATTGCCCAGAGCCTTGATCTTGGGCTCTATCCGCTCGCCATATTCATCCAATCGCTCAATCTGAACATTCGGGGCGATGGGACAGAAGACAACGAAGGAAGCCTCCTTGTTGCGATGACACACTTCCAGTCCATGGCCAGCTGCCCGGGCATCGTTTCTCACTCCGCTGGCGGAGGCTGTAAAGTTCAGCGGCGAGCTGGGAATCGTTTCTCCGCCGTACATTAGCGTCAACTTGTAGTTGCCCGGCTGCGAGGGCACAAACTCCACATTGTAGACTCCCTCCGACTGCTCACTGATCAGCACAGGCAGGCTTTGGTTGCTGGGGGAGATGGCAAAGGCCTCAAGTTCGGCGGTTCCGGCGTTATCGGTGCGCACGGTGAAGCTGTTGGGACTGTGCAGGGCCAGCGGCTCCTTGGACACACCTTGCGTGGTGACCTTGCTACTGTCGAAGGACTCGCAGGTGAAGGGACTGCCAGGCAGTGGCTTCGATTGGTGCAGCACCTCTGTGGGAAAGTTTATGTTAATTATTGGTCCCTTTGCTTCTTATGGAGTACTTACCAATCACACATTGTCCGGGTTTGTTGATGGTGAACTCGGCTTGCAAGTGACCGTTCTTGGTCTGGTAGCACCTCACCGGTAGGGCCTGTCCTCCTGGGCCAGAAACCACCACATCGAACTCTCTCGCTGGTCTCTTCACCGTATCGATGGCAAACGAGGTGGTCTTGCCCACGCGGGACTGATACAATCCCAATCCACTGACGCTGATCTCCTTGCCAGCACTCGCGGGCATAACGTTAATCTCTAGGGGCTTTAGCGAAATGGGCACGTCGTTGAATAGGATGCTGATCTTGTGGGGAGCCACGCGAGTGGGCTGGTAAACGATCTCGTATACTCCGGCCTTGCTGGGTCCGCGGATGGTGTGCGGCACCTCGGTGGCGCCACAGCGAACCAGGGCCGAGAGATCTCCCTGGCCAGCTTCGTTCAAGGAGACTCCAATGCTGGCCGGACGATGACAGAACGCCTCGCTCACCTCGGTAATCTTCACCAGAGTGGGATCGAAGACGCACAACGTTCGAGAGCCAATGTGCTGTCGCGTCTCGCGGTCTATAAAGCGGAGTGTGTAGTTTCCGGTCATGTGTGTACGGAACTCGGCCGTCTGCCTGTTGATCGAGTACGGAACGGACTTCTGATCCGGCGAGAAGATCTCCACGATCTGGTCATCAGCCGGGAAGTCGATGGCCGCCAAGCTACCAATCTGTATGTGCTGTGTGTGTTGCTGAATGTCCACGCGGAAGGGGCTGCCGTCTACGGCCACTTCATTGAAGGTGATGTTCACGTAGTGCGGTTCCGTGCTCTGGGGCACAAAGGTAACGTCATAGAGTCCCCGGGCGCAGGCCACCACTTCCGCCTTGACGGTGCTACTGTCTGTGGAGACGACCAGCTCTAGGGTTCCCTCTCCAGCTCCTGCCGCATCCACACTAAAGGTAACTGGAACTCCTAGATTGGCAGGTCCATACTGCTGCTCCAACCCACTGATGCTGACCCTGGACACATCAAAGACGTTGCAGCTGAAGGGGGATCCATTGATGTGCTGGTCGTTGGCCGTCACACTGATCAGGTGACGACCCACGGTGGTGGGTCTGAACGAGGCGGAGTAGCTGCCTCCATCGTGCTGACTCAACTGGCAATGCTCGTTGTCTCCCGACGGCGAGGTCACAAAGATCTGCGGTTCCGTTCCCTCGAAGCCTTCGAGCTCAAAGGTATTGTCCATTTTGACGGCGGCCTGTTTCAGGCACTCACCCATGGCCATGGCACGGGGCAAGCCCATCGATGGCGAAGCAGCTGCGGCGGCTATGTGACAGCTGAAGGGTGAACCCGGCACCGGATGCCCATTGAATCGTACGGATAGCGAGTGGGTAGCGGCCTCCGTGGGCTTGAAGTTCACCTTGAACCGGGCATTGCCCTCGGATTGGACAAAGTTCGGCACATTCTTGCCATTGACGGCCACAATGATCTCCAAGTTACCAGCTCCCGCCTGCGAGGCATTGATCCCGAAGCTCACACTCTTGTTAACCACACCAGCTCGTATATCCGTGACGATGACTTTCTCAGCAGAGTAGGCCTTCAGCAGGAACGGGCTGCCCTCCACGTGGCCACCGCCTGGGAGACGGACCTCGACCGAGTGATCGCCCACCTCCATGGGCTCGAACTTGACGTTGTAGCCCAGAGTGGAAGATCCCAGGGGATCAATCTTTACGGGCACACTCCGCCTGGCGGGTCCGAGTACTTCCACCGTTGGCTTCGTGTCCGACTCCACCACAAATTCAAACAGCCGGCCCACGCTGACCTTGTCCATCGTCTCCGGGGACTGGATGCGAGCGGCGGCAGCCACGCGACAAGTGAAGGGCGAGCCAGGTACATCCTGGCTATTGAATCGCAGCTCAACGGTGTGACTCTCGGCCTCGCGAGGAGTGAAGCTAATGGCGTAGGTGTGCTGTCCTTGGGCCTGGGCTGATGTGGGAACCCGGCCGCCGTTTACAGTCACCTCCAGATTACCGGGTCCAGCCTGGGAGGTCTCAACCAGGAAGGTGACCGGCTTGCCAACTGTTCCACTGCTCACATTCTTAACCTTGATGGCGCTGACATCGTAGACCTATAGAAGTGGAAATGTTAATAGGATTCAAGCTGTGGCTCTCTGCCCATGCACTCACCTTGGCTGCATATGGACTCCCAGCGGTGGCCAGTCCATTGACCGTGACATTGACGCGATGCTCGCCGACCACTCTGGGCACGAACTCCGCCTTGAAGACGCCATCAGCGGACTGATGCACTTGTGCGGGAACCGACTGGCCAGCAGGTCCTGATTCGGCCAGCGATTTGCATTTGTTGTCGATGTTTGTTTAACATTTGGCATTCGTATTCGATTTTAGTATTGATTAATTATTGTGTTTGGTTTGATTTTGATTATGATTTGGATTTTCGGTTGCGACGCGGCCGGAAACGAGTTTGAGATTGATTTCGTTTGTTTGTTTTGTTGAAATTCGATTCGATAATTGGGCAACGGTTTCGGTTTCGGTTGGGTCGGATGTGTTGTGTTGAGTTGAGTGGAGTTGAGGGGGGTTAGTGTTTGTTTTCAGTCGCGAATGAAGCGAAAAAATTTGAAAAAATGTTCACTCGATTAGTAATGGGCATATTAACTGAGAAAACTCTGAATGTGTTGTGGGTCTTGGGGTTAGTGGAAGTCATTTACTTGGAGGAGTGCGGTTAGTCTGGGTTAAATATTGGAATCAGTGTGCCAGAAACGGTTAGTAAACGGAGCATGGAGCAGGGGTCAGGTCAGAGACAGTACAGAATAAATAAGAGTACTCCCAAATAACCCTACGCAGGACCCTGCTGGATATATTCAACCTACATTGTGTTTGTTTGTTTTGTTTTTAATTTTTTATTCGAGTAATTCTACACATTAATCAGTAAGAAACAAATTAGTAAACAATCGGACATTAGTAAATACTTCATTTTGTTATGGTATTGGCTTGGCCTTCCCTCATCGGAGAGGGAGACCCTTCTCTGGGTTATTATCTTGGGGCTCGGACTGTTAGCAAAGTATATATACACCTGGTGAATAGTATATATATATATGTAATATGTATAGGGGAGAGCGCGGAGTCTGCTCCCGCTTTTAATAGTATAGGTAATATATATATAAGTAAGTATATGCATATATATTCATATATATATAGATATAGTCTAGTACAAAAGATTTCGCCGTCCTGAAATATATAATACAGATACAAAAGTGAGCAACATTATTACAAAAAGGACACATATCATTACAAACAATGAGAGCAAACACAGCAACAATCATTAAATGCACACAAAAGACACACACAGGGAGTACGGAGTCGAACTACATGGAATAATAGCGACTAAATGGTCTCTATGGAGTTGTGTAGGGATTACACATTCCGGCTTATTTGCATACATTGGGCTATTCCTGGCGGTACCCACCGAACAAAAGCTACGGACGGACCCGGATTTCTTAAATTACAACAGTCGAACTACGCTAACTTGGGTAACTTGAATAGACAGAAATTATAAACTTATAGAACAATGAAAATTGACTTGACTCTACCTGTTGGAATTCCCAAAAGGATCAAGTGACGTTCGTTTAGGTTAGGAAATCTAAGAACCTTCGACTATCTACAGCTTCAAGTTTCCTTGCTAACGAAGTTCGACTGTATAAGCAGTGATATATGGGCAGCATAATTACACTAACACACGCACAACTTCTACGGGGGACTGCGCATCTCATAAATCCACTCTTGTGAGTGCAACACCTTGTCTTTAGATTCAGCCTGGGACATCAACCACTACTTTTGCGGGTCTGGTGGGGTGAGGAGGTGGATGGCAGTGGGAGTGGGAAGTGGGAGGTGTGGCATGCTTGGAAGTTTCCACAACGATTTCCGCTCATACAAAAGTTGCTGTACAAGTCTGAGTGCGTGAAATGTGAGAGAGTGTGTGCGATGCGGATACTGATACGAGTTGCAGATACGAATTACAGATACAGATACCGATACAGTTATTGCAACCAGATACGGGGCCGGGGAGTGGGGACTATGTATGCAAATGGATCGAATCGAATAATACGCATGGCAGACACAAACATTTAGCAAACGAGCAATTAAATTACGAGCCTTAATACTAAAAACCAATGCACAAAACACAAATAGAGGCAATGAGGGGGTGGCACACCATCGCACCACACACAAACTGATGATGACTGGTGGGTTAGCGGAGGAGCTGGAGGAGTTGGTGCCCAACTGGCCGTCTACATACCTTCCACGTTCACCTCGATATCCTCCAGACGGCCGCCGTTGTGATTGATTACAAAAGAATTGGTCTGATGCACGGGTCCCGGTCCGCCGAGCGACACCTGAGGCCCGGCCACGCCACCGCTGATGCTGACCGTTATCGGGCAGCCGGGCACGGGCATTTTGTTGAAGGATACGTTGATCGTGTGCTCGCATGACTCGGTGGGCACAAACGAAACGGAGAATCTGTAAGGGAAGGTAAGGTAGAAAGAAATATCTTTAGTTCTTGAAACTTAAATAAAAACTAAAAACTTAAGCTTTCACTTGCTGCATGGCACAAAATTGAATTTATGTATTGATAATTATACAGCTATTACTAACATTAAACAAACAAATTGAATATAAATGCCTTGCTGTAGATTTTTAAAATGTTTGCACGAAAACATGCATTCAATCAAGTCTTTCAAGCGGAAAAATAAATTGAGCAAACATTTCAATTAAAAAAGCTTTTTAATAAAAACAAAAATAACTCTACATGAAAGAGAGAGAACGTTTTGCAACTAAAGTATCTGCTCACCTTGCACTGCCCTGCGGATGCACCTGTGTGGGAATGTTCTGTCCCTTGGCCGAAATCGTTATCTCCAAGTTCCCCTCACCGGCATCGCCCGCATCCACCGTGAACTGCACCGGCCGTCCCATAGTGCCGCGCGATACGCTGCCAACGACCACCTTGCTGGCGTCATAGGACTTGGCCAAGAAGGGGGTTCCCTGGACGGCGAAGCCATTGTACTCCACATTAATAGAGTGGCCGCCGACGTTGGTGGGCGTGAACTCGGCGGTGAAGCCAGCGTGGATATCTCCAGTGACTCGAACCGGCAACTCCCCTTGGGGACCGCGCACACTGACAGCCAGTTCGGCGGCACCGCCTCCGCTCACGGTGATGTGAAAGGAGGAGGGCCTGTTGACCGGAATCAGCTCCAGATTGGAGAGATTCAGGAGCACACGAGAGGTATCTGCCACGGCGCACACGAAGGGACAGCCGCGCACCGTTTCGCCATTGAACTTGATATCTATAAGATGCGATTTGGCCTGCTCCGGCGTGAAGGAGACGAGGCAGCGGCCACCGCCCACCACCTGGACATGATTGGGCACCTCGCCCTCGTTGATGGATATCTCCAGCTGGCCCTCGCCAGCGGCGCTGGCATCGACGCGGAACTGGCACGGCTGGCCGACCACGCCGCCATTTACCTCCGTCACCTGGATCAGGCTGGAGTCGTAGACCTTGGCGATCAGCGGGCCGCCAGCGATCTTCGTGCCGTTGATGGACGCATCGATGACGTGGGTGCCGACTTCGGTGGGCACGAACTCGATGCGAGCAGCACCATTTGCCGCCTCATGGGTGACTCTGGCGTTCAGTTTCGACTTGTTGGGAGTCAGAACCGTGGCCACGCACTCGCCCTTACTTAGGCTTTGTCCAGGAGGCGGCAGTATCTCAAAAACCGCCGGTGTATTGGCGGGTACCAGGCGAGTGGATTCGCCCAGAGCGGTTAGGCCGGGTGAGGACATGATCTCAGCGTGCCACGGTGAACCTGCAATGGAAATGGACAAAGACAAAGACGCATTAGTTTCTAATGGAGTGCTTGCCAGTTTTCAACTTAAAGAGCTAATCTTAGCGAGCGACGGCAAGCGCAAGTAACGATATTTGACCCACAAAGCCATCGCATGCACCTGCAGCTCTGGTAATTGAGATGGATGCCACAGTGTGTGCTGCCAGAGGGTGGGTCAAAGATTTCCTACGTTGAGACACCCATTTCACCTACTTTCTCCATCATCTCTTAGATTTAAACACAAGATTACTGGGCAAACTCAGAGCTGAGGTCTTGTGTTATGTTTCAGATAACATTTACGTGAGCTTGTTTCGTTGTGGTCTTGATCTGATTACTGCTTAACTTAATGGTTTGATTATATTAATATTATATTAGCTCTAAGACTTTAGCAAATCCCAACTAACAAATGGATATAGTCACGAAAGACGGCCCATAGATTGCTCAATCAAAACTTCTCAACCAAGCCTCGCATTCTTCAGGCGGCGGCACAGCGGCAAGGTTTCCGCTGCGACTTTGCATTGTCTCTCGTTGCTTCTCATTATAATTGTCGCAATCTCCATCTGTGCCGCCTCGTTGCCAGCGACAAGTGCGTATCTGTATCTCTGGCTGTGTGGGTATCCGTATCAAAAGCTGCGTATCTGGCGCCCTGCCTCTGCACCATCTCGTCGGTGGCATCTGTATCGGTGTTTCTGTGGCACAGCGCCTACATTGCGAGTGGAGACTCTAGACAAGAGCGACATAATTCGCCGGAGTTAGTTCAGGAATGGAATGTTTCGAAACGAACCCGAAAGCATCATTAAACTGTTGGAGGAGCCGCGAAATCGAGTGGCTTGGAGCAATGCGGCTGCCAATTTGCGATGGCGGGGCAGATTGGCAATTGGCTCGTTAAACGTTCGCTTATTTGTTGGCACTCGCATCTCACATCTCACAGCATTTTTATTGGACACGGCTGGGTCTTTGCTGGTGTCTGTTGTCTGGCGCTCATATTTACTTTTGTTTGCAACTTTCCATGCATTTCTCTTTTTGCAATTGTTGCACTTTTCCTTTTAGTGCTCGTTTGCAGTTGCTGCTGTATTGCCGCGTTGCTGTGTTGCTGTGCTGCCGCTTTTATGGCTTTCCATGAAAACTTCTGCTGCAATGGTCAGTTGCCAGTTCGATGGAAAAAAAATCGAGCTGTGGCGCTTTGTCACAGCTCAAAACTCGCTTCGACTTGGGTCCCCTGGCACTACTTCCCATACTACGACTACTGGTATTTTCCCTTGCCGCTGAATAGTTTAACGTTCGTTTTGCCTTTCCCTGGGAAAATCTTCTCCCCCCTATCCCGCCAAGCCCAAGCAATGAAACCGAAAATCTCTGGCTAGGAAGTGTCACCCCTTTTGCCATCTTCTGTTTGCTTTTAGCACTTCGGACTTGGACTACAGTTGCTCGTAACTGTTTCTGGCTGTTTGTTTTCGGTGCTCGGCCAATTGGGGCCATCATTAATCAGTTATCGCATTCTCATAACTCTGCTCATGGCTAGCGGCTATGCAAAAAGTTACTGTTAGGCGACCGCCGCTCTAAAGAATCCAACGCAATTCCCACTTAAAGTTTCTCGGTCCGCGGCTCAGACTCAACAGACTCAGACTTCCCCGCAGCGAATATGTTGCATGTGCCGCTCGCTGTCGCTGCGAGGCAAGCAAGCCACAAAGAGGCAGAGCAACTGCACTTCGTCTAACCGAAAAGCTAAGCAGACTTTTTGCCGCTCTTCTGGCCGGTTTCCCAGCTGGAGGAGTGCTAATCGCAGCGCTGAGTTGTTGCCCGCCGGTAGAAGAACAAGTGCAGTAAGCATCTAACGCTGTTATTCAATCTGCATAGGCATTTGTTATAGACAAACACTGCGAAAAATTGGAGGATTGAATATGTACGAGCTCTGGCATAGGAAAATAATTGGAATTGAGATTTTAGTTCTCATTTGTAAATTATTCATATTCTATAGATGCTGAGTACTTAGAAACAATTGTGATTATAGTTAAGAATAAATAACACATTTCTACTTGACTGCTCTCTTCTCTCAGTAGTTTTTTAAAGCAGTAAGAAAAAGTGTATAAATATCTTCTCCGGAATTATATGTTAAAGATTGTCTAACAAGTATAAGTTCTTGAAACAATTAATGAGACCCCGCAAAAGATATATAAACAAATGTGTACGCAGGGTTTTTCCCTCTATAGATTAGTCCACGTTTTTCCGCTCAGTGCAAGCAGCGGTGTGTTTTTGTTTGCCTGCGGTTACGTGACTGGCCGCAGAAGCCCGTTAGATGGCCTGCAGCTGTCGCAGAGGTCTGATTCTAATTCGGATTCGGATTCCGAATCCGAGTCTGAACCTGACCGTTACAGCAAACTATTTTTCGGAATGTTACAAAAGAAAGAGATTTACGTTTTGGGGCTGGAGACTGGAGGCGGCTGCTGTTGACAGTGCGAGATTGCTGGCGGCGGTGTGAGGTGTGAGTGGGATCAGATGCGGAATCCGAATCGAAGGCTGAAAACGCGCGTGGAGTGGACCTTATTCTTTTGTTGAATCAAATCACAATCGCTGGCGGCACGTCTGAACTTGAAAGAGGTGAAAACTATTTTGTGTAGCGATTATGTCAGCGGGTTGTAAATGATTTATTTATGTGTAAGCTGCGAAGCATTTATGCTTCGAGTGCGCGCTGCAATCTGAATTTCAACAAGACAAGACGATTTAGCGAAAACGCTTAAAAGAATCCGCCGAGCGTTGCACAAAATGACATCGCGGCACGACCACGATTCGGCGCACGTTTTAATCGCGTTTTTCCACGACCGGCGACGACACTTTAGTCTTTTTATACGTTTCTTTAATACGTTTTGTTTTAAATATGTATGTATTTATCGCTCGAGCTGAACTCCGGCTCTCTGGGGTTGGGGTTCGAGTTGGGGTTACATTGACGGGGGTCTGGAGGCGCGTCAAAACAAAAACCAGTTAATGCCTCCGCAGCCGTTGCTGCTTTTCGACAATTTTTCGTTATTAAATTATGCACAGCTCAGACAGACGACGGACTGGCAGGCGGCAGGCAGCAGGCGGCAGGCAGTTTCACTTTGAATGACGGTGGCTCATAAAAATCCCAAACAGCCGAACAGCGCTGGAAGTGGGAATGTGTGCCAATATGTTGAGAGCGGAAATGGCCGAAAAGCGGCGGGTAAAAGCAGCCAAAGGAGGGTAAAATCGGGCTCTGGCGGTGGGGGGGAAGGCAAGCGAGAGGTGTGGCCACTCCACTCAGCTTCGTTCATTGTTAAACAAAAAAGAAACGAAACGGAGCCAAACGAAATCGAAATGTTTGCTCACGATGGCTAAACTTTAAGCATATTTCGTGAGTGTAAATCGGTGGAAAGTGGTAGAGCGGCAAGCGGGCCGACGTGGCCAAGAAATCGCAATCTCCGCCAGAGATCGGCCGCATACCTGTCGCGCCCTCTGATGCCGCATACCTGACTGACAACCTATCCCAACGGGTTTTGGGCTGCAGCAGCAGGAGCACAAGGCACACGGACCACGGCCCATGATGAATAAAGGTAAAGGCGGGTACGGGGAAATCGCCTTGCTTTTCTCGACTTTGATTTCCGCCTGGCCTGCGCCGCACCAAGAGATACATTTATACACACAATGGCAAAGGCATGCAACAAGTGCGCCTTGAACCACATACCACTGCATGCCATGCCTGTGCCTGTGCCTGTGTGCCTCTGTATCTGTGGCTGCGCCTTTGGCTCGACCAAGAGCAGGAGTTGCAGCCGGAGCTGCTGCAGTTGCTGTTGGCCAAGAGCGAACCAAGATGGCCGCCCCTTTGTCACTGGCAATTGTAAATAAAATTGCAATGCGGAGACAGTTTTCCTAGCATTATTGATTCGGCCAAGACACAACGATAGAGCAATGCAGCGCTCAGAGCTGCGACGAGCTGAAATATTTCCAGCTTAAAGGTTCATTAAACTGGTTTTCGTTCGCACAGCAGACCCCGAAAAAGTAGAAAAGGAAAAAAAAATATTAGCATATTTCTTTGGCTTAGAAATCTCACACACGAAATCTTTTCGATTCGCTTCACATTCCGGGAACTCAAAGAGCTCCGTTCTTCGTCTGGCCAACTGTTGTTTTGTTTATGCCTTGGGGGGTTCTTGTCTCGTATTTTACAAACAATTCTTCACTTTTATCTGATGCTTTACTCTCTCAAGAGCCACAATCACAATTTCAGTGCGTTTCTTGCCAATTTTCCTGGCTTTTTGCGATCGACCGTTAACTGCGATGCCGCCGACGTGTCAGTTTCGTTTGGAGCGCGATCTTCGTCTGCCAACGCGACTCTCGGTGGGAGCGCCAGCAGCCCAAAACCCGTCGAGCAGGTACAAGCGTACCTGAGCGTAAGCCTCAGAGAGATCGCTGCAGGTGAGAAAAGGTGAGAGCGGAGAGAGCAAGAAACTGAGAGAATCTCACGCCGGAGAGCGACTCAGATGGGGCTTCAGAGAGCAACGAATTCGCCGCACAGTGGCTACATGTGTTCAGAAACCAAAATCAACTGAGTTTAGATACTTAACTTAAGTTAAGAAATTATTAAGCTTTAACGTGAAAGGGAAAATCATTACCAATTTGTAATAAAGAAAGAGAACCTATACAAAGTCCAAGAAATCAAGAAAATCATGTCTAGCTTAAAAAAACAACAACATATTAATTTATATGCAAACAGAAGTCAGATTTATACAACTGCAGCAAATGACCATAGAAAAACCAGTAAGGTATTTTTATCCAAGATCATCGCCAAAAAATGTAGTTCTAAGTGTGTTGCCTTTATAGGTAACTGAACAGCTTAACCCGCCCACGCCTCTTAAGAGTTATTTAGCTCGAAACTCACCTGGAACGGTCTCTCCGTTGAAGGTGATTTGCACTGTGTGCGTTCCATGTTCGTGCGGCGTAAAGCTGGCTATGAACCTCTGGCCTCCCAGCGAGCGGACCGAGGAGGTGACACGCCCGCCGTTAACCAGGATCTCCAGATTCCCGGAGCCTGCCTTCGAGCCATCGATCTCGAACTCCACGGGTCGCCCAATGGAGCCATTCGGTATATCCTGCACTCGGATGGCCCTAGCACCGGTGGCATTGCTGTCTATGGGTCGAAATCTAGACAGCGAGCTGTAGCCATAGCCAGGAGAAACACCATGGCCGTTGCTTTCGGTGACCACATGCTCGCTGGACTCCTTCACGGTTTTTGTATAGCCGCCGGACTTGTCCGTATAAGTATTGTTCGAATGTGACTTGACTGTAATGGCACTGGGTCTGGAAGAAAGAGGGGTGGGAATTAGTCTTCGTTAATCTTACTCAATCAACAAATGATTAATTTCTATTATTTAGGTAAAACTCTTACTTGTAGCGCTCTCCTCCATCATCGGGGGAATCCCGGCGATAGTCCGACAGCTGCTGCTGCTGCTGTTTGTGCAGGGCGAACTTATTGTACTGCGTATTCCGGTGCGTCTCGTGGTCCAAATCCGGACGATTGTACTGCAGTTCCGTATTCAGCTGCGTCTCGGTCATGTTCGCCAGCGATTCAAGCGAATTGTGCGAGAGCATATGCTTTGTCTTATTAATGACATCCCAACTGTCGCGCCTGGCCGACGCCGGTTTCATCGAGGACACCCTCACATTTGAGGAATGGTCGATTCGCGGCTCCGGAGATCCAGTCCGACGCAGCCGCTCGGCAGTGCCGTACAGCGAGGGACTGGAGCGCATATTCGAATCTGTGACATAGTTCGAGGTGGACTTGTAGGTCGACGACTTCTCCACCGTTCGCGACTCGTAGCCATTCTGAAAGGGAACATTTGTATGTAAGTTTCAAAATTACGTTAAGCCAAGTATCTCTGACCAATACCTTGTTGAGGGTGCTAGTCACCGGACTGCCCATACGGTGGGTGGCAGTGGTAATGTAGGCGTTGGGGGAGTAACGCTGGACGGGCGACACGGAGGCGTGGCGTGGACTGCTGGTTATATTGCGAGTAGAGCTTTCGTATTGGTTGGACGTCTTGATGGTCAGCGGACTGTGGGTGTGCTGCTCGCTAGACCGGGTCTGTGTGGAGAGTAGAAGACAGAGATTAGTAAAGGATCACTGCAGGACATTCACACAAAGCAGGCAAGAGTTAATCTCGGGTACTCGGATAGTCCTCTTTTTTTTGGGAAAGCAAATCGAACAAACAAAATTTAGTTACATTGAGTGTGGGACTAGGTATTGGACTAAGCGATCTGGTCAGAGTGCTGGTGGCCAGCTGCTGGTGCCGCTGCTGTTGGAAGCTGCTGCTGCTGCTCGTATTGGTTGTGCTGGTCAGTTCGCGATCCTCGCGCGGGGGCGTCAACTTGGGCTTGGTCACCGCACGCCGCTGACTGTACAGTTCGTTCTCCTTGTCGTAGTAGTAGTCGTTCTTCGTGGAGCTGCTGTTGGAGGTCTTTGAATCACGGCGTGCCCCGTTCAGGGTCTCGGTGTACAGATCAGCGGAGTTCAAATACTTGATACTTGGCGAGCCACTAACTGGCGGTGGCTGTGGCGGCGGGGAGGTGTGGTTCTCCTGTCGAAGGTAGTTTTCAGTGTGTGTGTTTGGGGTCGGGACCAAGGATGGAGGTGGGTTGTGTGGTGTGTGTGTTAGCCAAAACATTCAATTTTGATGGGGTAGTTGGTGGTGGTTGAAAACCCATATGCCGTATGTAGCATGCCATAGCCCCCCTGAAATCTACTTACCTCGCTCTCCCGCTTATAGTACCTGGAACTGGAAGTGTGGTAATCTGTGGTATCCAGCTTGGGCGAGTACTGCGGCGAGTAACTGTTGTTCCTTTCCGCCGCATTGTGCCTCGACAGGGAGGAGTTACGGTAGTCATTGTGTCGCGTATTCGTGGTGGATATAAAATGCATCGAGGGACTCTCGGAGCGGTGCTTGCTGTCATGCAGCGGACTGCTGCGCGTCTTTCCAGATCTTCCCTTAGTGCCCACTCGCATTCTGCATTGGATTTAATTAGTTAGTATAATATTAAATTAGTTAAGACATTTCATTTACTCACATAAATGGCGATCCCTTGACATCGTAGCCATTGAAGTAGATGTAGACACGGTACTTTCCATTCTGCCTGGGCATAAAGGTCACTCGGTATTTGTTCTCCACGATCTTTTCCACGGAGCAGACCAGCGAATGCTTGTCGTGCACGATGTCCACGTGCAACTCTCCGGAAACTCCCACTCCACGAGCATCTACCTCAAAGGTGTGCGCCCTCAAAGGCATGGCTCCATCTAAGCCGTGGACCGAGACCCCAGAGGCATCGAAAACGGCACAAGTGAAGGGTCCGCCCTGGATATGACGGCCTTGGTAGGTGATGGCAATCTCCCAAATGCCCGCCTCGTCCGGCTTGAATATGGCACTGTGTCCCTCGTCGATCTTCTTCAGTGGACAGTTGTGGGAGATGCCCGACGGGGAGACTGCTGTGACCAGGATATCCTCGGTCTTTGGCGCTCCAGTGGCATTAACCAGCACCTCGACGAGACTGCCCAATGCACAGGGCGCCATTCCTGGAGGAGCCACCTGTAGCAAACGAGGCAGCACGCGGAAGAAGTGCCCGCCCAGGCTGTCCTCTCCAATCTCCACCACAATCTCGTGCATCCCATAGCGCTCCGGCACGAAGACTCCCTCGCCGTGGGCATTCAGTCGCACAGGTTGTCCTGGCTGACCGGAAGGTGGAACCACGTGACAGCGCACCGAGCTGAGGCTTATATCCCGAGACAGAACATCGATGCGGAAATGTGTCTGCGTGTGAATGGGACATTAAAAATTTATGTACTGCAATTGGCACCCCGAATATCAATACAGTAGTGGTCACAAAATAAAAATATAACATCAATTGTTGTGTAATATATTTTAACATAGTATGTCTTTACATTGATATAATAGCAAATAAATCAAATGAAAGCACTTGATTTTCATTATAAAATCGAAGTATGCTCTTAATTTGACCACGACTGTAACGAAATATGCTGCACTTACCGGTTCGCCCACCCGACCGGACGTGCTCTCCAGATAAACGTTGAGCAGGTCGGACAGCGGCGGGCGCGGCAGAACCCACTGCAGGTGCGCAGCGTAGGCCATAATGCCCAGATGCTCCACTTCCGGGTTGGCCATGTCCTTGGCCGTGAGGATGGGCTGCACCCCCAGCCGGGCGCCCGCATCCACCGCCTTACGAATATTGTTCTCGTAGTGGAAGGGATCGGTGCTGAGCTTTTCCGGAGCAGGCGCAGGGCCGCCGAGTCCCTTAATAACTTCGCACATCACGCGTCCATCGTTCCAATCGGTCTGCAAGTGTGAATGAAAATTAAAACGCAATTTAAGGAAAGAGTTAAATGGACTCAACACAGAAATCACATACTGCACAATAACTATTTTGTGTCTGGCAACTCCTTAGCAGTTTTTTAAAATCAACACACATATGCAGCAATCAAATTTCAGTTTTTAATCGATTTTTAGAAAATCTTTCTCATTTGATCAGCAACAAAGTTTAAGTGTTTATAAGTTCCGACTCACCGTAAAGTTCTTAACTGGATCCTTGACCTGCGTGTTGACCCAACGCATCGTGGCATTATAACCGGGACCGCCAGGCTTCATGAAGTACGACAAGTACGTCATGCCGGACAGCTCATCCAGCCAGGGCGAGGCCAAATACTCCGGTTCCAGCACTTTTGGAACTCCAAATTCGCGCTGTGCCAGGTCCATGGCCTGGGTGCAGTTGCGCACACTCTGGCCGGGATCCAGACTTCGCCAGTGTGGGAACAGGCCCGGCTGGCAGTAGTCCAAAAGCGCCGCCAGATTAACGCCACTATTCCAATCGGTGGTCAAATTGGTGATCCTGCAATCTGGAAGAGCAGCCTGCAGCCAGGCTAGCATAAGCTTGCGCGGCGGGAACTTGCTGCGTCCGATCTGGTAGCGCACAATCAGCGACCAGATGAGTCCCAGGATCAGCTTCACATTGCCATTCACGATGTCCACATTGCCGATGTTCACCAGCTTGATGTGGTCCGCCTCGATGGACTTTAGCGCCGTGGTGGCGTTCTCCAGGTAGTGATGTTGATTGGCCGGTCGCCGGTTCCACGACGGCTTCAGCGGGCGTGTCTGCAAACTCTCGACGAGAGCGCACAGGCAAGTACCATCGCAGAAATCTGTGGCCCAGTCGTGGACCTTAAAGATCAAAGAATAACCATTGCTTTATTTTTACAGGATTGTTATTAATATCTGGGAGATGATCAGAGGGAGCGAGGGTAATTAACTGTTAGGCAACCATATTTTAAAAGACTTCAACGTTAATATTAATTGGGGTTTTTTGGCTAATTTCGTATGAATTATTTCGAGAAAAAAAAACAATTAACATTTTTTAAATTGTCTCAGCTATTTTAAATTCGTTTATTTTCATTTTGCAAACAATGGAACTTGTAAAATTCCCGAAAATAACAAGCTATAATACCTAAGCCCAACAATAGACCGACTTCTCTCACTCGAGTTTCCCTAACTGACTCGACAGTTTCGGTGTTTACAGAAATGATTCAATTGTTAGGCAAATCTTAGGACTTGCCGGTACCTATGTACATACATAATTCCCATTTCAGATTAGCAAACGTGTGAGGCGTCCGCCCTCCCATGTCGGTTCATATATACAAGAAGGCCGCTTGACAGGCAGCCTTCCTAATGAGCAATCAACGGCAACGGCCAGGCCGCCCCTTCCGCAAACTGTTGGCCCACTTTACAAGGTGAACTGCCGCCTGCATGGAGCATGGGCATGGGAACCCAACAGGTTCGCTCAGCTCGCAACTGAGCGGCTTTCTCCGTCCGGGTGCAGCCAATTGTGCGCGATTTTAAGCATTTGACATAAAGCTTTTTATCTGGTGGCTGTCAGCATTCAGCCGGCGAACTAGAGAACTGGCGGACTGGCAAACTGGCGGACTGACAAACTTGAGTCGGAGTCAGAGACAATCGCGTGTCTGTAGCTGTTTGTTTGTGCCCAGGAAAATATTCATTGGATGCCATAAAAATCTCGCACATAGTTGCGCCATCGCTCTCTAACAAGCTGCCGCAGGTTGTTATTTGTCGTTGTTGCTGCTGTTATTATTCTGTGCGCACAACCTTTAAATTTTTAAGATGCCTCATCCCGCTTTTACGATATGGAGTTACACAGGGGAGTGGCATTTTTCACCAGACGCAGAATATTTCTCATTTTTAGAGTGAATTTTTATTTGCATGTGAAATTTATGTATGCCTCCTCCTACACTCTATGTACACTCTATGATCTGCATGATATAAAGTATTTACAAGAAAGAAATCTGATTTTATTTATTCGTCTTTTGTCTTACATATTCTTATTTATATTTTTACATTGTACTTTTGTAAAAGTATCATATTTAAATTTGGCTTTTGATAAAAACCAAGGTTATCGAAGTTCAAGAGGTTCTATTTCCGTTATTTTTTTAAAAGGGGATTTAAGATTCTTCGCCGTTCCTTTTCTTGTTTCTAGTCTTTATGCATATGTCATATTTGTCTCATATCGTACGCATGAGCTAGAATAAGTGGTTTGTAAACAGCGCAAAAAAGCGCAAACTTGGCAGTCTCGTTTTGGTTTGCTGACCCAAATAGACGCGGGCTCCAGGTCACTTCGGCCTGGCTCTCAATTAGCGCTGCTTACTTGGGGTCTTCAGCCTTGCTCATCGCATTCATTTTTGGCCCAGCCGAAAAAACACACGAAAATTATACACAAAACTGGACAAGATCGCGGACAAAAAGCTTTAGCTTGTTTTGTGTATTGTAACTGGTAATGGGAATCCGAATCGATGCGATGCGCCGGCCTTGGCATTCAACCGGCCAAATATGGTCGCCTCAGGTCGTTCGGTTCGGTGCGTGTGAGAAAATCCGACTGTTTGTGAGTGACAATCGCAACCGAAAAGTCCCTGGACAAATGAAATGCATTGTTGCGAGTAAGTGTACATAATCCGTGCGAGTACTCTTGGAATTAATTGTAATCGTAATCGCTGGAGCCAGTGGCTGCCATTGAAGTCGCTGCTCTGCGGGGGCGTTTGAGCCGAGTTTTATGAGCCCGGGCCATTTAAGGCAACTTGCGGAAGAGCTCAGAGCTCGGAGCTCCAGTTTATGATGGGGAATTGATATTGTTTATGGACACTGTCACCTGTCGTAAGTTTGCTCATATTTATTCAAGATGTATATGGTGTACTATGGATATAAAAGTATGATCTTTAACCTTGGTTTGTAGAATGATTCGGGCTTAAAACTTGTGCCCTAAAATATGTTTCTATATAGGGCAGTTGGAGCTATTTTCTTTGGATTCCTAATGAACTCGTTGTGGGCTCATAAAATGTTTAAAAAATTGGCATAGATACAGCAGTTGCTTTAAGATTTATCAGGCATAAGGAATTTTTAGAGTTAAAATATTAAATGGATACATTAAACACTCAATTATTGTGATTGTAATTATTACTTTTTTACAGTCTTGTCCAATTGATTTTCCTTGTTAGTTTATATTATTACTTCTATTAGCTTAGAGCGACACTTGGCTAATGTTGGCACATTTCCGAGAACACATTCCTGAATCTAAACCGATTTGTATTTTATGTGAGTTCTCAGGCCCTGCTTCGATTGATAGTTCTACGAAATGTATATTCAACGGACCCGACCCATTGATTAAGTAATTGTTTTTCTGCGCTTGATCGATCAGACTCAGTCGGTTAGAAAGTGTTACATAACTGCCAGTGAATGCTACGGGGGATCGGAATGAAATGGATCGTATTGTATGTGCTATGAGCTCACCTGCATTCCCGTCTCGCGCAGGTGCTCGTTGACCCAGTTGCGGAATGTGTTCGCTTGGATCTCCACCCAGAGATCCTCGTTGCCTCGGATGTTCATGCCCTTGGCGGCGGTGCCCTCGGGACTGCGGGCCACCAGTCCGGCGTGGGTGATCTTCTGCGTCTCGGTGCTGCCATCGGAGTTGTGCTTCAGCAGCCCCGCATGCGTCACCTTGGCGCCCTTTATGTCCTTGACGTCCATCGCACGTCACTGTCTCGCTCTCTTCACTCACAGCACGTGTCACTGCACTTCACAGCTCGACTCGTACATATGTACAGGTGTAACTCTCGTTCAAACACTGATGATCGGGGAAAAAAATTGGTCAGAAGAATTTCAATTGATCAGTCGCGCGGCTCGGTTTCGATTTCGGTTTCAGTTTCGTTTCGTTTTGCACACGCTCGCAGCTCGAAGCGAACTGTTTTAGCCGCAGCCTTAGCTCGATCTGCTCTCTAGGCCTGGCCAAAACAAACCATGACGTCATGGCCAAAGCTCAAAGCTTCAGCTCCGGAGAGAGCAGCCGGAGCGGCAGCAGGAAAAAATGCGGGGGGGTTCCACCAGAGCGAATGTGTGCGAGTGTGTGTGCGAATATCTCTGAATCTGGCTATAAAGCAAAACTGGTTTCGTCGCTTCCAAGCCAAAACGAAGCGGGCGAAAAGGAAAATTGAATACAAAAATAACAAAACACAAACAACAACAACAGCAAAAAAAAAAGAGTCTGAAAAAATAACAGAAATCACTTAGTTTGGAATTTCGCCGCAGCAAAAGCGAGCAGATCTGGTGGGCAGCGCTGTTGGATGTGGATGTGGCGGTGGCTGAGGCTGAGGCTGGGGCTGAGGCCCCAATGTGAATGTTGACGTTTGAGCAAGTCTTTCACAAAACGCCACACCAGAAGGCCAGCCAACAGCCAACAGCCAGCAGCCAGCAGCGTGTGTGTAAACGTGGGAGCCACCACCGATGATAATGATTGTAATCACAATTGCAATCACAGTAATGAAATCTGCCACGATCAATTGTCAATTGTTCGCCTGTTTTCACTTGTCGTCGCACTTTTACCTTAACAATTTGTGCAAACCGAAAGTTAGACAAACATACACGCGGTCCAACAAATCGAAATTTCAGCTTGGCACTATTCCACACACCATCAACCGAAGACAACGAGGCGTCAAAAGACTGTCTAACCGACTTAATTATAGGAAATCCGGTTGCGTTTCCAACAAGCCAGCACATATATCATAGCATGTCCAGTTCTGAGCGAGGCTGGTATGCAGATTTCCAAATACTATTTATTGACAAACACTTTTCGTGGAGCTAAAGGTAAACAACTCTGAGATGACATCACTCATCATCACTTGCTGCTGCCTGAGCACAGCGATGAGTTGTAGCTTGAACAGGCAATACAGGAGAGTACAGAGGTAAAAAGAAATATCACCGAAATTGGTCATCGATTCAGGTATTTTTTGTAAGTAAATAATACTCTTAAAAGTGGAAGATCTGTGAAATATTTAGGAAACGTGAAATTAATATTTTTGAGGACAGCAAAGCAACCATTAAATGAAAGGGTTTGCCAATATTTACTTTGTTTTAAAAGGCAGAAGAAACGATTAAAGCTAGAACCTAATAAAATACATTAGTCTATTAGTGGTTGGCTATCATATAAAATTAACTTTATTGTATTTTTAAGAGAGATGACAAACTGAAACAAGCTGTTGTTAATTTTTTTCCAGTGACAAAACTGCGTTGCTTGGATTGCATAAATTAAATGGCAAGGGGGACAGCAAAAAGCTGTGGAAATTAATGAATTGCTCCTCCGACTTATGAGTGATCCCGCGACTGATGTCATCCACTGACACTTGACATTGGCAATGAACCTAATTAGTTGCACTCGCCGCTGGAGTGGAATGAGCTCCACTCCTCGCCGTGTTCTATATATTCCGCTCGAGGCAAGGTCATGGGAATGGAAATGAAAATGGGCAAGGTAATGGCAACGGGGGAATGTCTCTGACGCACTGACCAATTTGCAGGCCAGTTTGCTTAGTTGGTCAGCGGCGCAGAGCAAACATCGAAAGTGTTGTCGAGTCCGGGAGTCGTGACTAAAATTGGTAGAAGAGGGCAGCAGCGAACACACCTAGTTTAGGGCATTACGTAATTCCCGAATATCGTGCTGGATATCTGCGCTTATATATATGTATGTATATTGGTGTATCTATAACACAGAATGTGATGTGCACGTAGGTGTCTGGCATTTTTTACACTTTTCGATTTGTTTGCTGTCCGAATATATACGAATATATATTTGCTTTTTGCCTCGCTTGCCAGCCCACACGATCAGCGAAATCTCCGAGTCAGAGTCGTCGTCGTCATCGGGCTGCCACCCACATGGCGTGGTGGTTCAACGCCTCGTTCTAGACGTGGGTGAGATTTCAAGTTTGATTTGTCCCAAAAACCGAGCTCCACCAAATGGCCATTGATTTCTCAATGATTTTCAAGTGAGAATCTACAACTCTGTTCTGATCTAAGCTCCAAAACTGTGGGAATATATATTTGGCTAAATGTTCTATGACAACGTCATTAACTTTGAAATATATATGAGACTAACTGGAGTGTGGAGGTGAAGCCCATAATTAAGTTTGATGGATGGGTTAAGGAATTTACTATAAAATGTTCGGATGTTCTTGGATCGTTTTTGAAAAATGAATGGAGAGTGTTGTATTTCAATTTGAAGCGGATTACCCAAGGGGCTTAGGTTGATTTCCTTTGAAGAGTTTGGCATAAATTACTTATTGATCTTAGAGGTCTTAGCTTTACTAACAGTTATATTAAAGTACATTAGGGAGAAAAGATTTCCGTTGAAAAACTTATTTTTAATGTATTTACTTTTCCAATTACTACCGCTCGTTTCTGCTATTTTTAGTGTTAGATCATTTAAGCCTGAATAGGGGTCTTGAACTTCACTACTAGACATGTGGTAGACGGGGGCCATTAGTTGTTGTTTGTTATATTACATATTCTATTTCCTGTTGGCCAAATGCGATTGTAACACTTGCCACGCCTCAAAGCTAAATGATGGCTCATTAGCGCATGCTTCTATGGCGAACAGGCGTTTATTTTTGGCAACATTTTCATAGCTGTTTGTCATAAATAGAAAAACACTCCACGCGGCACATACTCGCAGACAGACAGACAAACCGTACGTCGGTACATTTTAGGGGGCGCTGCCAAGTTTGTGTCTTCAGTCTTTTGATTGCGCGAGGCTCTGCTGGCAGAGGCAGAGGTGCTTGTGTCTTCAGTCTCTTGATTAATGCCGTTAGGCGTCGCCAAAGCGCAGCCAAGCCAAACCTTCTTGGCGCGAGTGAGTGCGCGTTCTATTGTTTTTTAATTTTTGCCCATTACTCTACCTCGTTTATTTCGCCTAAAAGCCGCCGCAATTACAGTGGGAAAAAGGTTTTATTTGTTTGTTAGCCCAGCTAACGAAAACCAATCGAACAGCCAACAGAGCCAACGGAAAAACCAGATTCAGATTCGGCCCGAGAGACTCAGACTCAAGATTCAGATTCGCTTTCGGTTTTGCTTGTGTGTTTTCGCTTCCCCTCGCATTCGCCTATTATGCAATGGGCTAGGCCAGATATCTGAATCTGAATATCTTATAACTGCGACTTTTGGTATTTATGCTTTTCACACGGCGAGCCCCGCGGTCAGAGCCGTTCACGTGTTTAGCACAAATTCCGCTCGGAAATATATATATCTATATATATACTTATGGATACATGGTGTATAGCCCCTCTAATTTAAGCAGCAGCTCAAAAATTAGAACAACGCTCGCAACACGCAAAGCCAAAGAAGAAAAAGACAGCAAAATAGAGTCGAAATTAAACACAAAGCGAACAGCGAGCCAGGCACATGAAGATCCATAAAAAATATGTAGTTAACGTTAGCGTTAGACGACGGGCATCAGAAGTTTATTATTAAAAACTCGGAGGGGGCGCAGCACACACAGCACAGCACAAGCAAGTATGAGTACGAGCCGGAGTTTTGTTTTGTTTCCCTTGTTTTTTTGGCACTTGTTGCTTACACTTCTACGATTCGCTTTCGGGGACAAGAGGGAAGTAGTGTTAGGGTAAGAAAAACACGTCCAGCGCGCACGAGTTGCTCACAACGACTGACCCAGGTAGCCGCTCCGGGGATCCGTCTGAGCCAAAAGCTCTCGTCGTGGAGCTTCTACTGGAATTGGGAGCGACGTCATCGTTGCGATCTCGGCTTGTTTTGTTTGGCCGTCTTTGTTTTGGGCTCTCAATTCGCTCACGTTGCTCGGTTTCCGCTTACCAAAGTTAGTTGGTTAGTTGTTAACGTTCTGGGGACGCGACTCGGCCCGCTCGAGACTCAAGTGTTGGCCTAATGGACTCGACTACTCAACCAGCTCGTTAATTGCAGGCGTCGGCAATGCGATGAGTGTGTGGTTTTGGCTGTGCCTTTTGTAATTGAACAATTTTGCGGCTCTTTCTCAGATCTCATTGATTACGACATGCAGGTTGCATTCGGTCGGATGGATCGATGGATCGATGGATGAGTCGTTGGATTTCCCCGGTTGCCCCCAAAAACCAAACCCCTCTACCCAGAGGCATAAACGAAACGCACGATTTTCATGTATTAAGAATTTCTTGTTTTGTTTTTTTGATTTTATTTGTATTTCAGTTTTCCTTTCTGCGCTTTTCTTGTTCTGTGGCTTTATTTTATAATTTTTCATTTGTTCTTTACCCTTTTTTAGTTTTTATTTTTGTTCAAGATTACAGAGTTGTTCAGCAATGTAAACGGCTTTGAAACTCTCGCACGTTAAGCTCGATTTACCTGCTGCAAATCGGGGGCCTTTTCTGATCTGATCTGACTAAAAAATGCCTTTTCTCGCCTTGGAATGAGGTGATCTCTCTTGCGAGAACTCTGCCTCGTTCTCTGAGTTAGCTTTGAATGCTGAATTAATTTACCGTCCTTTGTAGTTCTTATAAATTAATTAATTTATAGTAAAAATAAAGCTATAAATGTTCTTGTTTTCTTTTTTTTTTATATAGATTGCAATGCATAAAATAATGTAAAAACCTATCATTATGTAAGCCATTCAAACTCGCCATCAGCGTCACCATCATCAACATCAACAACACAACCGAATCGATGTAGTTCCTTGTATTATACGTTCAATATAACAAATAGATATATATATATGTCTATACACATGCGCTCTAACGGAAAACACTCGGAGAAATCAGAGGGAATAATGATAATCTAACAAACGACAGGGAGTCCTGCCTGCTGTGGCCGGTAAGCGTGCTAATAAGCCATACAAATTTAATTTAATTTAATTTAGTTATTTATATTCAACTTTAACTTTGGCTAACTAAAGAACCGAAAAACTCCGCGATAAATCCCGACAAGTTGCGGCGTTAGTTTTCATTAAACGCTATCCTCTTGCCCCTGGTATAAGCCTTTGTCTTAGATGAAACCCCATTTTGATGTTTATTGTAATTATCAATTAATTTGTTAATTAATCCGTTATATGATATTCCGAAAAGTAATTAGGTTGAAAAATATGGAAAAAGAAGAGGAAAATCCTTCTATTTTTTGCTCACTAGAAAATCGAAAATTAAGTATATATCTCGTTGGCGAAAAATCTAAGGAGAATCCTAACAAAATTTGAGTTCAAGAGTTTGGCCTTTTCGTTTTTTGTTTGTCTTTTTTTTTTTGGCATGAAATGAGTTTCGTTCCAGTTTCAAGTTTCCGTTTCCTCCGGCAGATACTCAAACGTATCCGAGCTCTCTCATTCTGTAAAGTTAAGAATCTTATTCGATTTAGCTATATAATTATTAGATTTCCTTATCAACCCAGGTTTTGGTTTTTTTTTTATGTTTATCTTTTGTTTTTCCTTGGAGTTGACACTGAACAATTTTCATAAACGATCGCGATATTCGATCTCTGGTTTTTGGTTTTTTGGTCTTCTCTGGTACACATCTAATGGTATAACTAGGTATAACTAGAGTTACGGGCTAAACTAATTCATTCTTCTCGCCGCAGCTGCCCCATATTATGGGGATTCTTGAACTGCGTTCTGTGTTCTGCTACAGAACCCTCTCTGGCCTTAATTAATCTGTGTTTTGTTTTTGTTCTCTCAACTACAATCTTCAGCATTGGTTTTATTTTTATTTTTTGGGCAACTAACTAAAGTTAAATACATTTAGACCTTTAAACTTTTTCCATATCATATACTATATATACGTATATGTATATATAATTTAGATATATACGACCATATACGACAGTAGTACAATATAATATTGCATTAAAAGTGGTTTCCTTTTGACTGATCTACTCATTTATATTGGGCATTTAATAATAGTTTAATATTTATAGCTTCATCCTTCGAGTTTTCCTCCTTCTTCATGTTTATCAGTATAGTTTTTGTTTTGTTTTTGGAGTGTGTGGTGTATGCTCTGGCAGTTCTTTTCCAATAGTACAAATATTTTGCAAATATTCACTTAGTTGTCCATAAATGGTTTATGCATTATTTTCAGTTTTAAAGTAAATCGTTTCCCATATACACATCTAGTAAATTTTCATGTTTTGGAATTACAATTAGGAAATATTACAATAGATATATTTATGTATTCATTTGTTACACTCATGAGTTAAAGTAATTTATAGTTATTTCTCCGGATGATCTCTAGACTTGGGCTATGCTAATTTGAGTGTTCCTAGAGCGAAAGTATTTACAATGGGATCTCGAGTACCCGTTTCGTGTTTTGGTTGAGTAACCATTTTTAAAAAGGATCGAAGAGCGTCTAGGCCTAATGATGTTCCTATATAAATCTCGAATCTATTTCTGATTTTAGTCTGGAAAAAGTGTTAGTGTGGGGTTACAAGTATTGTTAGGTTTTTTTTCGGGAAAAGTTCTCTCTCGGAATGTCTATTAAAGCTCTTCCGATCTCTGGCGCCGCCCACCTCATCCCATTATAATTACTATACTTTTTTGATCTGAGTGGGCTTCTATATATATTTACACGTGGGCTTGGCGCGTTTTAAACAAATTTTCCTTTGGCAGTGCCACCTTTTTTTGGATATTTTCTTTTGGTGTCGCTTGATCATAAGAGATATTAATTGCACATCTTGGGGGTATATATCTGGCCATCACCTCTCTGCATCCTCCCCTCTCTATCTCTCTCCTCGTTCCTGTGCCCTAAAGCGAGCAGTACTTGGCACAGGTCTGAGTCCCCGTCTCAGACTCAAGTGGTCGCCTTTGATCCTGCATCGGTATATCCCGGTCCCCAGCCAGTTCATCCTGCCGCTGTATAGCTGCTGCTGCTCCTGGTCATGGTCATGGTTTTTATACGTTAGTAAGGCATTCGTTAGGATGCATGCACAACACACACACGCACACATAGAGACAGTGACACACACAAAACAAAGGGGGAGGGAAACACAACAGACAGATAGAGAGGTGGAGATATTGAGGGGGCGAGAGTTTAGATGCGATATGATGCGGTTTAATGATGGCGCCCGCTGATGATGATCTTCCTCGCCAGCCGTTCTTCGGATGCAGTCAGTAGTTGTCAGATGATCGATGATGATCGTGGAGTCATGAGGAACATGATATGTACACCATACCGATCGCCTGATGGGGCAGCACGCTCCCGTGTTATATGATACTCTCTCTGTTCCGTTCCAGCTCCTCGGTCTCGTTCTCGGGATCCACGCTCGATGTGGACGACACGCCGCAGATCTGCATCTCGATCTCGGCCAGTCGATTCTCCAGATCCCACTGCTGCTGCGACAGTTTCGTATTCAGAGCCTGATTCTCCGATTCCACTGTATGCAGGCGTTCCCTCAGCCGCTTGATCTCATCCTCGAGGGCTTCGTGGGAGCCCAGCAGTGGTGTGGTTCCGCCACCGGCTCCACCCACGCCCGCTCCATAGCACTCCAGCTGTGAACTAGAGTCGCAGATGTGACCTGGACAGGGGCGGAAGGTACAAGTTCATAGCTTATGCTGTGGTCTGTCATCAGATTTAATCCCTGTGCTTACCCGTGTGGCTCGGCTGAGATTGGGGTCTTATTGAGTGGTGCGAGGTGGCTCTACTCCGGGGTCGCTCCTCGGACCCATGGGCGCTGGGGCTAACCGACCTTGGGGAGTCGGTGGCCCTGGCCAGGCGGTCGGCATAGCTGCGGGGGCTTTAGGGGTGGAACATTAGTTAGGAATTACAAGAGGAGGAGGGGAAAAATAGCACTTCAATGAAGGAACAAACCTATACCTATCGAGCACCTACAAGAAACCCCCTGAAAAACACACTCGATTTAACACATTCCTTCTGAAGTGCTGTTCTTCCGAAACCACAATTCAAACGTGACTGACAAACGAGCTCACCTGTAACCATGCGACTGGGAGGATTGTTGCGTGGACTCCTGCCGATGTGGCAGATGCTGCTGCTGCTGGGCCGCCTGATGCTGCTGCTGGAGTTGCTGCTGCTGCTGCTGTTGGAGCTGCTGCTGGTGCTGCTGTAACTGCTGGTGGTGGTGCATCGTTGCCGGTGGCAACCACATCTCCTCGAGCGATGTGCGGCCACAGCTCTCGACTAGGCCCGGCGTCGATTGGCAGCGACCCATGGCAACTACATTAAAGTATTTGACTGTGTTTTTAAATCAAAATCGTTCACAACCGGAAGCGGACGCAAATGAAATCGATAAACGACAAAGAGGCAGAGAAGGAGAGACGGAAAGACGGAACGGAAGGCGAAAACAATCGAATCGTGTTATTCTGGGGCAATCGTATTCGTATTCGTATCTTTGAATTTCGAGTGGTGTTTGTTTTTGGGGGGAAACGGGGGCGCTGGGTTGGGCTGGGGAATTCGTTATTGGAATGGGATAATATTGTGTGGTTGCTGTGGGCAGGAGGCAGGAGGCAGGAGGCAGGGAAACAGGACACCGGGCAGGGAAGCAAACAAGACAAGTGGCTTTACCTTTCTCCAGCGGTGCCTTCTTGTACTTCTCCAATCGCTTGACGGCTATCGACTCCAGACGAACACGCGCCGCCGGATACTCCTTCAGCACGTCCCACATGTCCTTCTTGCTCAGGACGAAGAGGTCGCTATATCCCACCGAGCGAACGCTGGCTGTGCGTCGGTTGCCTGTTTTTGTTTCGCATCGTGAAAGTTGCCAAAGCAAATGTTTGCCAACGCAAAGAGAAAAGTTTAATGGTCTTGCAAAAAAGCATTTCCCGGCTTGAGTCGCTGTGTTCTTCGAGTCGCTCTGTGTGTATGTGTGTGTCTCACTGTGTGCCTGTCGATTCTTCTTGTTGACTTGGCCGCACAAAGACATTAAAATTGCATGCCACACAATATGGATAGAAAGGTCGAGGCAGAAAATAGACAGGACCCAAGAGCTGTATTTTATGTCTCGGCGAGTAAATATTAAATGGGTTCAACGTCAGACATGTTTTGATTAACAAAAATTTAGGTTTTACATGAAAATAATTTACAGCAAATACATTTAATGAGGAAAGCAAATATTTAACGTGGCTGAATTGTTTAGGGTTATTTTTAAAAATTTCTTCCCTGCTATTTTGGGATTTGTTTGACATTAAATCAGTTAACTCATTGCCAAGTTTTTGGAAATTTTATTTCGCATCTTTTTTCTAAATAAATCTTCTTTAAAATACGTATTTAATAATATCTGTATTCCTTAATTTGAATTCTCTTATACTTTCCAAAGTAGTTTTTAGCTCTAGGTCTTCAATATTTCTATAAAATCTCTCCGTGCATGTCATGCAATTAACACAGCTCTCTTTGAACAGGAAGAATCGCTTGCAGGTGTATGTGTGTCTGTGGCTTGTGTCAATGGGTCGTATACTTAATGTTAATTACACAACTCTCAATACAATTACGTGTAGAGAAACGTTTAAATTACGTCCAGGCAAAGCAATACAACAACAACATCGACTCAGAGACAAATAGATATATATATATATAGATAGAGAGAGACGGATTAAAATATAGAGACAGAGACAAATATAGATAGAGAGAGGGAGAGGGAGAGGTGGAGCGACTAACTAGCGTAAGAAATTGCATTTCAGTGCGAAAATTCCTCTAGGCAATTCTCACCGTTGATCGAACACGAATGGCACCAGGACCAGAATAATGCTTTTAAATCATGCAGAAACACAAAGGCATTTTAAACAATTCGATTTCGCTGTGTGTCTGTGTGTTTTTGTGTGTCGTAGTTAGGGCCAGCCGCCTCCCAGGCTTCGAGGCGTACAACTTTCGGGCCATCTTAACTTTTGTCTGCAAATTGAGTTGGCAACAACTCCTGCCATTCGGTAAACTCAATTAGCTGCCGCTCACGGTTCGTGGTTCCCGATTCACGGTGTTTGTGTTGACGCCTTGGAGTATGCAACTCACGGATACACAGATATGTATCTCACATGCAGTTGAAACACAAACGCAAACACACACATTTCCTGGTTAATTATGACCGTGGCAGGGTCGAAATTTCAGTCCCGAATCAACTTCACGGTTGGCTGGGCCTAGCTACTATTAAATGAAATTAAAGCGGCGTTTACTACGTTTTTTCACTGATCGTTTTTTATGCCAACCACAATTATTTCGCGCATTTTTATAGTGTCCCTACAATAAAAATGTCGGGAACAATAAAATCAAGGGGGGGACGAGTCCGAGAGACCCGTGCGAGTGCATGCAGGTGCTATAATTGCATTTGACATTCATTAATTTTTCAGCCGCGTGAGAGGGCCGGAGGAGTGCAATAAAAACTTCGTTGCACACTCTTAGGGCGGAAAAAAAATGTACATATATATTTGTGAGTGTGCATATGAACAATTTAAAGTGACAAAGAAAAAACATAAATTGTATTTTTCATATGACAGATATTTATAAATTAAAATGTGAATTCTATAAATATTGTTCGAGTGCTCTGTGGGTGGGTGGTGCTAGCGGGTTTACGTGTGCTGAAGGGTCTCTAACTATAGCTGCGGAAAGTCGGGCGGATTCTGTTCGAACTTTCCAGCTAACACTTATTATAGACAATTACACATTCCACAGATAGAGACACAGAGAGAGATACGTTGTATGCTTTCTAGATTTTTGTGTGATATATAGTAGAGTGTGTCGTCTGTTGATTAATAGATTTGCATTTTCATTGGTTCGGTTTTAATTGATTTTCTGGGGGAAGGTTGTTGTAGTAGTTACGTTATCGTTATTGTTCCGCCTGTCGCACTAAAACGGGATATTTACCAAGTTCTTTACCTGCGGTGCCCATATTGAGTATACTAATCTCGCCAAAATAGGAACCGGCCTTCAACGAGGCCATCACCGTCTTTCCATTGTCGGCCACCACCTGCAATCGTCCTCGATTCACAATGTACATCTCCTTGCCCACCTCACCTGTCGGGAAATTGAAATGAAAGAATGCTATTTGGTTCGTCCCAAGGAGCTGGGAAAACTCACCCTTTCGGCAGATGTAGTCGCCGGGCGAGAAGAGCACCGGCCTGAGGCGTAGGACCAGTTCGCATAGGAAGCCGGCCTCGGTGTTTTGGAAAATCTCCACCCGCTTAAGTGTATCTAAATGGACGTTAATTGCTATTTCAGCCTGCCGAAGGGGAATCGAAATCAGGATCATCAGTATCGTCATCGTCATCGTCATCGGCATAGGAATTGGTATAGATTTCTCCTGCCAACGTAATGGACAAATCGTGTTCCGGCAGCGTACTTACCTTTAATTTATCAGGAAGACAGGACACGGCGCGCTCCTCGTCCGAGCATTTTTGCGTGAGCCACAGGTAATCGAACCATTTGATGACCTTCACCTGCAGATGATTCGGCACACGTCGCATCCGCATGTACGTCTTCACGCCATCCAGCTTGGCTGAAGTTCCAAAAAGGCACGGGAAAACATAGAATCACAGAAGAGAAGAGAGAAAAGAGGGGGAGAGAGAAAGGAAAATGTTTTATTTGTATTTGCCGAGGATTTTCCTGGAAATGGATACGCGACTGGCATACAAAGTGCGTGGAAATTAGGGGTTTTTTGTACAATGGGGTGTACAGGTTAAATAATTGCTAGCAAATTTGTGATGTTTCGATGTTTGTGATAAACTTTAATAAATTAAAGGTCTGAGATAAACTTTAATAAATTAAAGGTCTGAAGGAACTTGAAACCTAGGGAGTATTCCTTCTTGGTTTGATTTTTGATTGTTTAATCTTTTTTCTGAGAAATCTTTGATAGAAAAGCAAATTGATTTGGTTTATAAATTAAATTAATTCGAATTCGATACAATTGATATAAATATCATAGTTTAGTATCATAACTTTCGCAAATTGTTTAAATACATTCTATATATTTCTGTCTAGTTATAAACTTTATTTGTATGCTTTATAACACAAGTTTCCAAGCTTGTTGTTATTTTTAATTTTACTTACAACAGAACACCTCACATAATATCCCATCTGCTTTTTTTATTACATTATATTCCCACCGTACTTAGGCCTTGCCCCCTAATCGGTCAATCAAGATGGTCTGCATAAATTTGTAATATAGGGCTTTTAGCTGTCCGAAAGAATGCTGCTGGACTTAAGCTCTGGCCGGCACACCTGGCGTATGCTTGATATTGATTACTAAAACCCACCCCGAGCGGGGCTTCTGTTTAGCCAGCAATTAACTATCCCTCTTGTGCCGGATGAGCAGGCACAAAGCCAGCATCGCCGAAAGGAACCTGACCACATCTATCGGTGGCTTAGTGGCGAGTCCAGCCAGCACGCTGCAGTTGATGCAGCTTAACAATGAGCGATGCTTGCCGCTTGCTCGCTCGATTGGCCATATCTGTGGAAAGTGAAGCGTTCCGTTTGACCGGGGACGGGACACAGCCGGACAGGACTAAGACAGAACAGGACAGGATACTCGATTCTGTTTGAGCAATATTGATGACAACTGGCCTTTGTTTCCACGTTAGGGTACGCATCCACACCCACACCCACTGCACCCGCCACTCCGTGCGCTGGATGCGAGTCACCCCGGTTCGATAAGAGGAAATTAAATCTCTTGGCTCGTCAGTGGTAACAAATATTGACACAATTTGTCGTCGGCGGTTGCCGGCGGGGAATGAATGAAAATGTGGAGTGATGGCTGCTGCTGCTGAAACAGGTAGAACTCAACTCAGCCCAGCTCAACGCAACGCATCGCAACTCAACTCGACTGAATCGAACTGAGTGCTGCTGCGTCTTTTGTGTTTGCTCGTGCAAACATTTGAAAACCAACTGACAAACAGGCAAACAGATTGAATACAAATAAATACCCAGTTACCGGGACTAAAAGTCCAGAGGGAGAGAAGGGCGTGGGCGTTGGCATGGCCAGAAGGGACATCATCTATAATGCAATCAATCGCCAGCTCCCCCGATCTCCTCGTAGCTTTCTGGAGCTCCCCCAGCTCCCTAGAACTCCTCGCAGCTGCCCAAGCTCTCTGGAGCTCCTCGCTCGCTGCTCTCCGAGCTCTAGTTTTTCCCAGTTGGTCATTTGTCATCTCTCAATTGTCAAATGTCCTTTGTTGTCCAACTCAAATTTCAGTTCGCTTGTCTAATAAGATGGCAGCCAAGGGACTGCGAGGCGGGGAAATAATGGAATATTTTTCGGAGCATTTAAATATTATATAAAAGCTGAAAAATAACTTTAAGGTAGTTTTTTTTTATTATTTCTTAGAAATTTCTTATAGTATAAACATATTCATTGATGAATTAAGTATTTTATGTCAGATAACTTTATTTAAACTGAAAGCAATCAGGAATTAAGCTTTACATTCTCTGTCGTCGTATGGTCTGTAAGTTCACTCTTTTCCCTGCTCTTATTTCAGTTGCCTTTTTCCTGCCCCAGAGTCCAGGGTAGAGGGAAAGATTATTGAATGGCTGCCTCTTGGCAGCCATTACACATATCGGATATGGTGGCACCTCCTGCTCTGGTTTCTATCCAACATTTCAATGATACTACTACGAGTGAGCCATGCAAAATTACAGCGATTTTTATTGCGGCTTGAATGCTTCAATGCATTCGACACTCGCTCGCTGGCTGGCTGGCTGACTGGCTCCCCCCCGCACGTCCATTGAATTTTGCAAACCATTTTCGCTCGGCACGTCCTTTGCGGGTTTTTGTTACAATTGAAAATCAATCTAAATATTAATTGCATATTCCATGGCAGCAGCCATGGTAAAAATAAACAAATAGGAAAGTGAGTCTGCGGCGCCCTGTGTTCGTATTCGCAGTCCGTGTGCGGTTGTATGGGACTCAGTAATTGCGGTTGCCATCGATAGACTCCGCCGGCCTCCACGCTCCCACTGTCTGTGTCTCGCCTTGGTTTTTGGTGTTTTTAGAAATTACTCGAGCTTTAATTTCTTTGCTTGCTCTGCGGCTGAACGAAGGAGCTTATCCTGTTTCCTACGTTTGGTCTCCGTTTCGTTTCGTTTCGTTTCGCTCGCTCTCCTTCTTCCATTTGGTTGCATTTTGTGAGCAAAATTTAATTTGCCATTTTTTGCCCCCAAGTCACTTGGCTGCGCTTGGCCACGACAACGACAACGACGACGATGCTGATGCTGATGATGATGATGATGATGGTGAGGAGGGGGAAAAAGTGCATTTGGCTTCGCATTCTGCTTATTTCTTATTTATTTTTCATTTTATGCTCTGCTTCGCCTACAGTTGCCCCCGGGCGAACTTTGATCTGCTTCTGTTGCAATTTTCGTGGCGGTTTTTCGGTTCGAAACGGAGGTCCTTGGGGGCCCTTCTTCGGTGTGTCTGTCTGTGTGTCACTTCAAACTAAGCGCTGTCGCTTCTCAATAATTACATTTACCATTTTCTGACTTGACTTTTGTTTCTCACATCACACACACACACACACCGACAGCCGAGGACAATTGCCGCCAAAGAATCAACCGCAGACCGGAGTCGGGCATGTGTGGGAGTGTGGGTTTCTGCTTTTGAAAGAAATCTGGGTGCAAAAGTTCAGGCCATTGTCTGGCAACAAACTGCAGCAGCACCGAGTTTCACCCCGGCTAAGGAGAGGGGATCGCACACAAACAGTAAATATGCGTGACAAAAACTTGCTCTTCCTGCGCGCGACTCCTGCACACCCCGAATCCTTTCATAAAAACGCCACACACACACAATCCCTGCCAGAAATATGAAAAAAGCAGTGAGGTCGGGTGTAGTGTGTGTGTGTGGGGCAAGTGAAAATTGCAAACTAACTAGAAACCACTTAAGAGTCAAGCTGATGTGTTATGCCAAAGACGGAAGTTGGGCTCCGTGGGGACAGGACAGGAGACAGGACACGAGACAGGAGGAGCCGGGGTCCCAGAACAATGGCCCCCGAATGGGAGTTGCAAAGCTCTCTGCTGGCTGGCTGCCTGGCTGGTGGCATTTGCTGAATGTGCACAGGAATCGAAAGGAATTGTCTGCGATTATCACCCCGTGTGCAGGGAATGCTTTCTACAGTTCAAAGCGAACGAATCCTAATGGTCTGCGGGGCTTTTCCACCTGCCCTTTGGATTTTCCCCAAAGTGTATGGAGAAGAATATCAGGGATTCAAAGGAGATTATTGAACATTAATATGAACTTCATCGGGACTTATTTTTTTGCGGAAAATAGTAGCTGTTGTCAGTTTTCTCTCACATAGAATAAAAATATCAAGGATTCTGGATGAGTTTAGTGAACAAATTATTTATTTTTATTAAGGGCTACAATAGAAACTTAACTCCTTACTCAGAGAAAGAGAAAACGGTAAACATTTCTAGGAAGATAACGCTTTTAATTTGTTATGAAATTATTTTAATTCAAGCTTTTGATTTATATCTATTTCATGGAGCTTAATTAAAGTAAAAAAATATTAGTTTATTAAAGCTTTTTATTATTCCTTGGGTTACTATTAGTACTTTTTATACCTATTTAATACCAAGAGAAGTGAGTACACAATTAATTCCCTGAAAAATCTCTAAATCTTGTGTTCATCTAACTTAATGCGATTAATGTTAAACCTAGAAAACAGAGAAAAAACCGAGCTATACAGCATCCCCATGCCCCTAAAGTACATACATACAATTTCAATTTGAAGCGAAAAAGGCATTCTGCCCCGGTTTTTTGTACCTTAATTATGCATTTACCGCTGGTGCTTCTACAGCTGCTGATGATTCCGGATCCCAAACCGAATGCGAATCTGAATGTTTTCTGTGCGGGGCGAAGCAACAATAAACAATGGCCGCCAAGTGGCAGGATGCAGGAGGTTGCACGAAGGCGGATGATGGTCGAATGAAATGCTGGGGATGGATTTATTCAGGCGGTAACTAAAAATAAATGCGGCGAGCACCTCTCGCAGCTTGCAATAACAATGCGCATGCCAGCTGCATCAGGAGAAGGACTTGACTGGCTGCCGCTGCCGCTGCTGCTGCCGGTGCTGCTGATGCTGTTGAAATCCTTGGGAAATTCGCCATTCAAGGATAATGGAATACTTTGCCCTTAAAGAGCAGCTACATGCCGTAACAACGACAACGAAAGCAGCTAAAGCTGCAGAAAAAAGTGGCAAGGGGCACAAGAACAACAGCGGGCATGTTCTAAAAATACGACAGTAAGTTGGTGTACATGCAGCTTAATGGGCAAAAGCGGCCACCAGCGGCGACTGCGTCTACGATATTGATTGGAATCCGCATATATATATGTATATATATCCTCACACACTCACACATACACACACGGTTACAGCTGTGGGGCATAACCAGAAGCAAACATAAACTCACACAAACACAGGACATGGCTGTGGCAAGCAAAAGCAAACAGCGAAACGAACAACAAACACAAACCAAGCTGAAAACACACACACATATGAGACCCCCTCCCCCTCCCTGAGGCACACACACACACACACGCAGCAAGGGCGGGCAACTTAAAGTGGATAATGGACGTCGCTGCATCCCCCTTTCCTTTCCCTTCCTTTTGCGAAAAGGACGTTCTGAAAAAAAAAATAAGGAAAAGAGGTACGCTCCAAGGGACACACACACACACATACACCGAGAATAAGCGAAAGAGTGAGAGGCTGGGTAAATCGAAGAAAGCGATACCCTGGAAAGGACTGCGAAAGTCCTTTGACAGCCCCTGGCCACTGGAATTCGTGGGATGTCCCGTTTTAGAGAAGGATACATCTTGTAGGTTCTAGAATTTTTTATGTAATGAGCACTGGCAAAAAAAGTGTACTATTTATTAATATATTTAAAAAGTTTAAAAATGCCCAATAATATAAAATTAAGAATTATAAAGAGAAGGACTTAAATGAGACAAAAATATAATCTGGAGTTCTACGAGGGATGTAATTTGTGTTTCGCAAATAGAACTTGGGAATTATTAAGAAGAATTTTATTTAAAACTTCCTCCAGAAATAAATTGTTATAGTTATAAGGGATTTAGTATATGTTTCTAAGGTGCCAATAAATTCCATTAGAAAACGAACAATTATTCTTCCCAAATATGCAAACTTTCTCCCAGTGTGTGGAAAGGATATCGCCGGCTCCGTGTCCTGGGCCAATGTCGATTGCTCGACGCGCGTTCTTGACTCAGTTCGTTTGCCTTTCGTCACTTCGCCTCGTTGCTATTTTTAGTGCCCGCATTGTGGTGGCCAGGCAACAACAAAAACAATAACAAGAGCCAAAAGCAAGGGCAAACAGCAACACTTTGGCCATTATGCATTTAGCAAGTTGAAAACGAAAACGAAAATGAAAACGCTTGGCCAAGGCACTACAAATCTTCTCCTCAGCCGAGCTGAGCTGCATCTCTCCCTTGGATCCATGGCGGTGTTCCGTGCTTCCTGCTCCTCGTGTTGGTATTTCTGTTTGTGTTTGCTTGCGCTGGCTTAAATTGAGCGCGTAAATTGTTTTAATTGCAAGCCCGGACAGGCCACGCCAAACGGACGTTAATTGTAAATGAAGACTAAGAGCATTTCACCGTCGAACAGAGAAACTCGCTTCGCTCACATCACGTGCCAGCCCCCCCTGTTAAACACAATGCAATAAATATTTAAAAACTAAATATACCGAGAAATAAAATTGAAAAACTACACTCACACATGCATACACGAAAGGACACGGGCGATGATTCATATGCAAACTGTCCACATGCATCAATCAAGGTCCGTTGACAGTTTTGCTGACAGCGGAAAAATTTGCATAAAACTATTTACAATAACAATTACATAATGGCAGGGCGGGGCCCGGGCTACGATGGGCGGGGCGGTTCTCAGAATTTACATAATTTTAAATGTCAGCTTTTGAAATGCTGTTTGGACTTTAGCCAAAACTGGTGAAACTTCAATACACAGCCTCCATACTGTGAATGTCCTGAATAAGTGTGTGCAGGTTTTTTGCTAGTGTGTGCTAGTGCAAGACTGGGGGAAAATATTTGTTGTAAGACTGAAATTCAATGAAGAGGATATTTCCTTTTTAAATTTAAAGTAAAACACATCCACTTTCACAGCATTTGAAATTAATTTTAAATTAGACAATGATAAATTAAATTTTGCCCTGATATTGTTGGGGTTTAAAAAAAAAATGGCTTCAAAACTCCTTACAAATTTTCCAGAATTATCCAATAAAACATTTAATTCATAGATCATATGATTTAAAACGATATAGGTTTGTTTTAAGGCTTTTCATCTTCTTAAATTTTATCCAAAAAGATTTCTAACTAATATTACGTATACGTAAACAGAACTTAAATTCTACCAAAAATTAAGAAATTATATAGTTTTACTTTGATTTAAAGTCTCTAATCCCTTTAATAGAATATTTAATAAACTAAAACATTCAATCAAGTATTTTTTTAAACTGCATCAGTGCATCACAGAAATGAAGTTCTAAATCAATTTAAAATATGTTTAGTGTACTACTTTTTTGTTTTTCTTTTATGTTTAAAAATTCAATAAATTCAATAAATGTGACCCACAAAGGACGTAATAAATTATCAAAGATTTCAAACTCTATTACGTATACTTTATTTATTTTATAATTCTTACATTTTGGCAAAAAATGATGTGATAAAGATTTCCAACTAATATTACGTATACGTAATATCTTCTATAGCATACTTTTCGGCATTATTTTAATCAATTTAAAGTACACAACCATATCTGAGGCTCCTTTCCCCGGAAGTTTGATTTATAACAGCCATTTCCAAACATTTCTCTCAGTGTCGGTGTATGTGAGAGTGTGAGTGAGCTTGTCGATTATCGCAAGCATTTGGCGAATGGCAAACTTTTGCGCTTGTCGGCGTTAACAAGCCACAGCCATGCGTTTAACTAAGCGTGAATGTAACAGTGTGTGTGTGATGTGATGTAAAGGAGAAGGGTAAGGGCTGAGGGGAGAGGGGATAGGATGGAGAATCGAGAAGCCTGTCAGCGTGTGGCATGTGTGTGTGTGCTTGTGTTTGTGTGAGAGGTAGCGGCAACATTGTTGCAAAATGATTTTGAAAAAGAAAAAACCATCAATAACTCAAATATAATGACAGTTTTCCACTTGTTGTTGCCTCCCGCCCGCTCGTTCGCCCTAATCTGCTTTTCCTGCTTTCCCAGCCCCGCCCGTTCCCCCTCCATGCCCCCTAAGTGGGGCTAAATGGATGAATAACTTAAGCCAGCTGCTTCGCCGCTCCTCCTAGTGTGCGATGTTATGTAATGTAATAACGTCAATCAAATTTAAAAAGGCAGACCAACTATTTCAAAATCAATTTTCATGCCCCCTTCTCTCCTGAATTTTTCCTCCTTTTCCGCCTCCTTAGCAGCGGGAAAGTGGAAAAGCGGCGGAAGGAAACAGGAAAGCGACCTCGGCTTAAGCAAATACACAAGCACAAGTTGTTGCAGCCCCGCAGGAGCGGGAATCCGGAATCCTGATTCCTGAGTAGGATGTAGGATGCAGAGCAGCAGCGGTGTCAGGGGGGAGGGGATGTAGGCTAATGTGGCAGAAGAAGAAGAAGGCCAGGACTCAGGACTCAGTCACTTTGCAAACTGTATCCCCGAGTAAGCCGTGACTGGCGCTATTCGCAGCGACATCGTCGTGGTGAAAAAGTGCTGCTGCATTAGTTAAAGTTAAGTTTTAACTTTAGACGAACGAGCGCCTCTCGTGGCCCGCCTACTCCCTCCCCTCCTCCCAGGAGGAATGCGAATCATTAATCATTCGTCATGTGGGACGGCGACAACATTTCATTTGCTTATCATCCCGGCTCAAAGTCTTCGGGGGAATGAATGAATGAATGAACGAGCAACGAGAGCAACAAGAGTAGGCCTCAAAGTTGAATGAATCAAATGGCCTGCCGGAAAAACTTATTGCTAAGCCTAGAAATCCGTGACAAGTCAGTGGCTTCCTCTAGGGGCCGAGGCTTAGGTCTGAAATAAAGAGCGCCATCATCGGGGAGTAGAGGCGTTTTAATTAAGGAAATTATCCCTTCTAATGGTTCTGTTGGTATGTAATGTTTATTTTAGGCCATGTATAGGCTTATTTCTTTATTCTTTTCGTTGAATTAAACATTGGAACTTTAGTAATACAGCAAGATGGAGCTGAATAAACACTCTAGAAACTTACATCCTCTTTTCTAGGGAATATAAAAGCCAGTCGCCTTAAAGTTCATCTACAAAATTATGCCTTACTTAAGTATAATTTCTCCACAAATATGATTTTCCTTATCCAACAATTGATTGAAATTCACAGATGACTAACTGTTCCTCATCGATGAATCCCTGGGAATAGGCAAGGATTTGAATGGACCTCAAGTAGACACACTCCCTCCAAGTCAGAGAGTGTGTGCGAGTGCATCTATTCAATTTGCTATTTGTATTTCTTGCTTCCAACCAAAGGCCTGGCCTGATGGTTGATTTTTTATGGTCAGCACTAGTAGTCGCTGCCCATCATCGTCATCATCATCATTCCTGTCCCATCGCCGACCACTCAAAGGCAAGCGCTGAATTGACAAATTGATGGATGGTTCTCCAAAATGCTGCATGCTTCGACAGCGGTTCCTCTCCTTATTCTCCCTTTTCTTTTACTTTTTTCCTCCCCTTTGTATATATGATGCATTATTATTCCGGAAAAGTTTGCGGTCGCAACAACAACAGAAATCGCCTGGCTAAGTGTTTTATTAGCCATCGAGAACAGAGTTTGAGTTCGGTTGAGTTGAGTTGATTGTCAGTCAGTGTTTTCACATATAGTAGCACACACACACCACTTTCAGTTTTTTTGTTCAATTTTCCTGAATTACTTTTGGTGCTTTTATTGAGTTTGCATTACCCTCTCCTCTCGGCCTTTGTGCGATGTCATATCTTTTCTACCTGAACAAGGACCAGATCGAAGAGCTGCAGGAGGCCTTCAGGATGTACGATCAGGATGGCAATGGCAGCCTCACCCCGCAAGAGCTGCGTCTAGCTCTGATTTCCCTGGGTCACGAGAACACGGAATCAGAGCTATACGATCTCATTAGCACAGTGGGTGTCCACAGGAATGCTGCTCTAACACTGCCCAAGTTCATGGATATGATAGGGGCCCGAATGGCGGCTGCGGAAAGTGACGAGAATCTGGCCAAGACCTTCCAACTCTTCGATCGCGACGGTGATGGCTATTTGACCAGTCAGGATGTGCGTGCCTTTATGGTCATGATGGGCGTGGTCGTGCCCGATGCAGATATCAGGGACATTTGCAGGGAGGTCGATATGGACCACGATGGCCGCGTAAGCCTGAGTGACTTTATGAACTTCATGCATAGCCCCTTATAAGCTAGGCAGGCAGTAAAAATTGAAAATTTGCCTGCAGCAAATAGGCGGAAAAAATATACAAGCATACAACAAACAACCACAACTGCACGCAGCGAAAATATATAGTAATTATTTTCACAACAAGCGGACACGGTGAAAAAATATGTATCCATAACTCGAAATTTGTGAGACTCGATTATATTCTGGCAAGAAAACTGTCAAAAGTTGATGGACAAGAGCGAAGGGAATAAATATAATTTAAAGAAATAAACTATGACAATGACTTTTATATTAAACATAATTTCTGATTTATAGCAATCTGTTTCATTTATCTGAGCCTGCTTTGTGTGCCTTGGGAATTGCTTCTTTGATATCTACATGAATTATGCATGTCAAAGTCAAGCTTTTCTTGAAATATTGCAGAGATTGTAGTGATTAAATTAATTTCAAATAGATTTCACTAGTTTTCAACTATTTCTCTCCCTGCAGAGGAAAAAAAAGCAAGCAAGGCAGCGTGGAATTGAAAACGGAAAGAAAAAATTTAGAGTATAAAGCCAGAAATTAATTCAACAGCACGTTTCATCCATTAAGCCGCCGGAGCTTTGCTTGCTGACTTTGCCATCGCAACGCCGCCCTTCTTGCTCCTCTGGCGCTGGCGCTCCTGCTCCTCCAGCCTCCCCGCATGGACATGGACATGGCAATGGACACATGTGCAATGGCCATAGCCAAACACACATGCAAAGTGTTGTGTAAACAAGTCAGCTGCCAGTTGACCGGCAGGCAGCTGCAGGCGGAGCTTAGATGGAGCACCAACAGCATTAGGGGGACCAAGAGCTGGACTAAATTCCTAAGGAGCCACCTCCTGGCCACAAGGAAAGAGCCGAAGGTGCCACGCCCCCTTTGGACTCGCCCACTGGCGTCCAATTGTGCTTTGTTTGCTCCCCAGCGGAAGGCAAGGCCAGTCAGGGATCCATCTGAAGGCGAACCACCTTGACTCGTTGTCGCCGTGAGTGGCTTTAATATATATAGTACATTTTTTTTTAGCTGACGCTGCCCTTAATGAAAGCCAGAAATGATGCCGCTGCTTCTTCTGGTTCTCGTTTCCGCTTCCCCTAATGCGTCTTCCTCTTCCTGCCTGGTACGCAAAGAAAAAATAATGAAAAGGATAACCTAAGGATTGTGGTATTTCCTATATTGTATGTTCATCAAGTGTTTAAATAAAAATTACTCTTCGTTGAAGCATTCATTTCTTTTTTGATATTTTTCGAAATCCAAGCTTAATTTTGTAATGAACAAAACCGAAGTTTCTCTTAGTGCATGCGATCCTAGGCCTTCTTTGCCTTTCACTTGGCATTTTCCACTTAGCTGACTTGGATTGCTCTTGCATTTCGTCCAGTTATTTATGGCTCGGCCGAGTAAACGAGTTCATTTAGCTAATGGCCGCACGCCCAACTGAGCCTACGAGAGAGAGATTGCGCCACGAGTCCTTCGGGTACTTCGAGGGCTCCTTGTGTGCCACAATGGACATTAGTGGCACTGGCCTGGCACTGGCACTGGCACTGGCACTGGCACTGGCACTGCTACACTGGCAATGGCAGTGGGACATCATCATCATTGCCATGGCAGCGCCAGATTTCAATATTTTGCATACAATTTTTGCCCAGCTGGTCAGGAACGGCATTCAACCGAACAATCTTGGATTTATTTTCATAGTATTCCCACTGCCAAACAAGGCAGCTTAGGTGGAATAAGGACGAGGACGAGGATGTATTTTGGCCCATTGTTGTGGTAACGTTTCCCTTTTTCCCTAATCCCGCATTCATATGCTGCGAGGTCCTCCGCGTTGCCAGGACAGCCGGGATACGCAACAAGTTAACGCTGCTGGTCAGGGCCCTGGTAAGACTCGGAATTCTGATGGCATTTCACACTGGCCATTGTTGAAGTTCACTTTTTCATCTGCGCTTGTAAGGGTTTTCTGAGCGGCTGCTGAAGGGGAAAGTCAAAGAAGGGACTGCCAGGGACACGTCCTGCGGCATCTTTTTATATTAAATATATATTGTACCGAATCATTTTCATATTGCTACTCCCCTCTCTGCTATAAATATATATTGTACCGAACCATTTTCATACTGCTCCTCCCCTCTCTGCTACCAATATCCCTGGCCATAACTTACACCAGCAAACAAGCAATGTTTCAGTGTCATCTATCAGGAGCTTATTCTCTGCATTTTCAATGGAATTTGTCATAATTTCTTTGTTTACATCCAACAAAAACATTAATTAATCAGGCTAAGTACTGGGGGGATACAGTATATGCCATGACCTGAATGTTTTCGTTTTCGTTTTGCCCAGCAGAAGGATTTTCGATATTGTTGTCTTTGCAAATATGAAACAATAGTTGTGATTAATTTCAGATAAGTGCTAACTGCAGCCGAGGTCTGTAATATTTTCTGCATCATATAATGCTTTAAATTAATGCTATTCCTGACCCCAATCTGCATCCTATTTCTGGGCCACTCACCTTGAAACTCCTTGCGCGCTGCACTCACTGACGTCACTATGTTGGCCACATGACCCAGCACCGTGGCGAAGAGCATCAGGCCAAAGAGCAGCTGCAGAATGACGAACACATACTCGCCCTTGGAGCGGGGCTTCGGCAGATCCCCGATGGTGGTCAGGGCGAGGGTGCACCAGTAGTAGCTCTGCAGATACTGCTTGACCACGTCGGCCGACTCGGAGTCGTGATACACCCAGTTGCGCGACCCGAAGCCGTTGTTCTTGTGGATAATGTGGTAGAGGCAGCCGTTCCAATGGAATATCACAAGCAGATAGTGGATGAGGGCCGTGCTCCGGAACAGGTTCGGGTAGTTTGTGTGCCGCTCGGTCCTGTCCATGAAGGCCCAGAAGCGATAGATCTTCACCAGCCGGAAGCTGCGCAGGATCGAGTTGAAGCCGATGGACAGGTAGAGAAAGTCCAGCGGCAGCAGGCACAGGCAGTCGATGTAGAAGATCGTCGAGTTCATGTAGTGGGTGCGCAGCTTGAGGGCGTCCGTCTGCAGCACCCCATCCTCCAGGTAGCCGGTGCGGAAGTGGAAGAATATATCGATCAGATACAGGAAGTCGGACAGGTAGTCCAGGCAAAACCAGATCGCGATCGTGCGCCGGTTGATCTCCTGGAAGGCGAAGCGGTAGATTATCACCCAGAAGTTGTACAGGAAGGCCATGGACACCACCATGGACCAGTAGTAGCACAGCCGCCCCGCCGGATCGAACACAAAGTGCAGCTTCCTCGCTGCCGTCGCCGCCCGTATCCGTTGCGAGGCGGTGCGATGTGGTTTCTGATGATGCGGCTGCCCGCCATGTGGTCCGCCTCCGCTGCCGCCGCCGCTGCCGGCGCCACCATGATGCGGATGATGCGGATGGCCGCCATGAGGTGGCCCCGGGCCACCGGGTCCACCCTGCGAGGGCGGACCGTGTGCGTGCGGGTGATGCGACACCGTGGAGGCCGAGTGCTGCAGCTGGTAGGGATGATGCGGCTGCTGGGCGGCATTGTGGTGACCCTGCTGCTGCGATCGGGAGCGCGGATAGCTGTGGAGGGACAGGGGAATATTATCCTGAAAGTCAGTACTCCCAAAAAATGCGGCACTCACCGATCCGTGCCGTTGCAGTAGTTGCCGCCGTACTGGTTGTGCCCGATGCCGCCCATGGCCAGGCTGGTGGCTCCGCCGCCGGCCAGCGTGTTATCCTGCGAACCGCGTCCCGTGGAGCGGTTCCAGGTGCCCAGCAGCGGCTGATCGCCGCTGGCAGCCGCTTTCAGGCGTCCGCGCGACTTGTTGCGTTGCTTGTTGTGCAGAAGATCCATTTCGGAGGCAGTGCTTACGGTGGCCATGTGCGAGTTCGAGGCCCTGGAGGCGCATGGTGTGGCCAGGCTGTCGTGCGAAGTGAAGAAACCTTGTTGCGAGACACTCTGGCCGAATTTCGGCTGGGTCATGCCAAACTTTGGTCCTAGATCTGTGGATGTTAAATTGGTTAAATTAATATTAGTACTAGCTAAAAAGTAATATCGAAAAACCGTAGAATATAATCGGATTTGGTGAAAAATCGGATTTAAACAATGGAAAATTTTAAATGCGATAAAAAACTTTTAAATATTGTAAATTGTTTGAGCAAAACTCGGCGATTTCTTGGATAAAACTATATTTTTTATGAAGTTTAGCCTATTTTTTTTAATACATACATTAAAAAAAATATAGTTAGACCACCAAGTTTTACTTGCAGGCATCTTTTAAAATGATTTCAAATCGAGAAATGTTGTGTTAGCAATCTGGTCTCAATTTTCAAGGATCTGGGATGACGCGTCCTTACCGAGAAAGCTCTGGCGATCGATCGAGAAGCGCCTTAGGCTCCCCAGATCGATGAACTGCTCGTCGCCGGCCATTGTGGGTGTAATCGAGAGTTCGGTTGTGTGTATAGCGGCACCACCACCACCACCACTGGAGCCACCACCTAGGCCGCCACCTGTATGCGTGGTTGAGCCGCCGCCACCAGTTGAAGCACCACCACCACCGCTGGATGTGGCACCTGCCCCGGAACCACCACCAACCGTCAGATTCGTGCAGGTCGTGCCACCGCCAGCACTGCCGCCCATGCCGGCTCCCAAATATCCCGCGTTGCTGGCATAGAAGCTGCCATCCAGCTCGGCCATCTGCTGCTCGTAGGCGGTCAGCGGATTGATGGATCTGGAGCTATGGTCCCGATACAGGGGCCGGGGCGAGGGCATTAGCGAGGGATTGAGCAGCCCGTTTAGCGAGAGGCGGGGCTGCATGATCTCCGGGAAGCTGGCCCGCGGGGCTAATCTGTGGACAATATTTGCCTCAGATGTCGCTGTCGTTCCTGTTCCCGTTTTGCTGTTGCAATTACCCGAATTGCTTTTGCTTTTGCTTTTGCCTTGGCTCTGACTGTGGCTGTGGCTGTGGCTATTGCCGTTGCTGTTGCTGCTGTTGCTGTTGCTGTTCTGACGTATTGCAAGTGTTGTTTTGGTCTGTTGCGGCCTGTCATTGTGAGCGGCATAAGCCAGGGTCTGAGCCTGCTTCAGCCATCGTTCGTCATCATTATCGTTAGCGCTGGTATCGTTGTCGTTGTCCCCTTCGACATGGCTGTCGTGGCCATCTGCATCGCCATCGATGGCCGCCTCCCGCCTCAAACTGGGCGTGCCAGCTGCACTTGGCATTGTTTCAAGCATTTCGCATAGAGTTTTTGTGTGCGATGCCGATTAATTTCGTAATTGGTTTCGCATTGATTTATGGAATTCGTATGTACATATGGGAAGAGCACGAGAAATGTGATCAGAGTATAGTGAAAAATTAATTGCAAATTCTCCATTAATATCTTTTTTTTCTAGATGGGTTTTAACACACACACACAGAGAAATGAGCGAATAAATCACAATAAGAACGAGTGAGAGAGGATTGGTTTGGTGGTGGTTTTGGTGGTTTCTTTTTTGGTGGCTACAGGTGGCTTGCTTGGTGGTGGTGGTTGGTGGTGGTGTTGAAAGTTTTGGTCTTTAACAACAACTCAACTGCAATAACGTTATCAAATAGCAACAGCATTCAACAAGAAACAACAACGAGATGTACATGGGGACATGGGTGTTCGTATATAGCAAGGATTTGTGTTTATTTAGGACTAGAACTAATTAAATCTTACCAGGACTTGCTTGGGTACACAGAGAAACGGGTATGATTTTCTAGATAACTTTCAGGTCTTTTATTGGCTAAATATTTTAACTTTGATTAAATCTGTTTATTAAATGTGTTCTTTAAAAAAGTGTACACTGAAAACTGTTGATTTTGTAGATTATAAAATTTTTTAATAAAGGCATGATGCTATTGCCTAGTTATTAAATTAACTGGGTAATGGATATATTAAATATTTAAGTAATTATGTTCTGAAAATCTTAAAAATTATGAAAATATATAACTAGTTTTGCATAATTCGAGGCATAAATTTCTAACGCGTAATATATTAAAGTTGATATTAACGAAATTTAAATACTGGTTATGCTTTTTTCTCTGTGTACTACTTGCATGCAAAGCTGGATTGTTGGATGGTGAGGTGATGGCTAAGTACCTTGGCACCAAAGTTGCTCGACTCGTACCTCCATTTCATTTCGAGTCCCTGAAATGTGCTAATAAAGTTAGATTTAATTACTTGCGCCCAAACGGTGGAGCATGCAAGAAAGCCAGACCGTGGCAAGGATGCGATGGAGCCGGGCCACACACACACATATACACTCACTCCCTCACACTCTGAGCAACACACACGCTGTTGGAGCTTCATTACTTTTAACCAGCTGCCTGGCAACTGGCTGCCACTTGGAAATTCATGAGCTGCCACACGCAAGGGCTACGAGATGCTCCGCTCTCCTATCCTGTCCTGTCCCGTCCTGACCCGACTCCTTTCCTGGCCAAAAGACTGGCTCAAGTGCCACTTGACTGTCGAACAGCCAGACAATGAATGGCCAGAGCCGCTACCTCTCCCTGCTATTTGTGTCTATATCTGCGATGTCGCCAGCGAACTGCGTGCGGCGCCAATTTATTTCTATTACGAGCACTTCGTGTCCTCCGCCTGTTGCGGAGAAGTAGCTGCTCCAGCTAGTATATGCTGGGGATACTGGATATGTACCTGCCTCCAGCTGAGTGCCGGGCCATTGATTATTGGCAGACCGCTTTTAATTATTGCCCAGCTTCTTCTGGGCCAACGTAATTCAATTAGGCCACCAAACAATGATGCTGACTCGAGTGTCTGTGTCGCGAGTGAAATGCAAAAATTGTCAATTACTTTGGCCCACCTGCCCCGGCTCCTGCTTCTGCTTCTGCTTCTGCTCCTGCCTTAGCTCCTGCTCCTGCTCATTGTCCCTTGCTTTCCACACCTTGACTCCAACACGAATTTGCACTTTCCTCCCGCCTGGCAATAATTTCTAATTAATTCCCGCTTAATGGCAACATACAAATCAACTTGACCGCGTTTATTTATTAACTAATTCCACTTCGGCCACGCCCTTCACGTAGCCACTTTCTCTCATGGCTGGCAAGCCGGAAAAATAAATGTTATTTAGCAGGGGAATGCATTAATAATAAATGCCACGGCTTTCACTACACATCCCACTCTCTCTCTCTCTTCCCCTGCATCTCTCTATATCCGTATCTCTATTTTTCGCATTAAATGAAATTCCTGGTAATAAACTATTTTAAGTTGCTAAATCTAGCGAACGATGTAATGGCATAATTTTGCAGAGCACTTAAATTCTTATAGGCACCAGAAATTTGCTAAATATAGTTGAGTGAATGTTTATTATACACATAACTACTACCTGGTGGCAACTAATTTGTGTGCTAGAAACTTTGCTATCAAGATGGGTAAGCTGTTACTTTTGTAGAATTGTAAAATAGGGAAAAATATTAAAATATTTTCTCTTACTAGCTGTGTTGTTTATAAAAATATATACAACCAGATAAGTTATATATTTAATACAAAAATATATTTATTAAGGTATAATTTCTAATATTCAAAGTAATGGGTAATGGGTATTCCTTGGTCCAATTATGCACGGCAGCCTTGGCACTTGTTTGATTTCAGTTTTGTCGGAAAAACTTAGTTCGCCAGAGTGCATTTCAATGTCGAACACGGCATAGTGAAAGTTTTCACTCACACATCCGAGCAAACAACAAACAACAGACGGCGATTGCGTCATTGGCAATTTACAAGCCTGTTGCCCACTTCCAGCCACTGTCAACGCAAATTGGGCCGATATTCTTGGCCACAGTCAGAGAGATATGGAAATGGGAGCGGAGAGCAACGACTACAGCCAGCGAAAGATTAAGGGGAGTCTGAGAGTCCCAGCCCTGTCCCTGACCGCATTCCAAGTTTGCAGACATAATCTTGCCACTATTTAATTTTGCTAATAGTTGAGTGTCATTAATTTAAACTTTTGCGCTTTTCGGTTTGTCTTGGCTGCGGCCTCAGTGATAACAAAAACAGGGTAAACCGGGCCAAGGAGCTGGAGAATTAGAGGGAGCAAGAAAACAGCTCGGGTGAGATAGAGCGAGGAAAAATGAAAAATCTACAGCTTAATGTGCGGCACTTTGTCATGGCCTGCCAGCCGGAAACGGAAACTTGCGACAAACTTGCGCAAAAGTTCAACAAAACGCTTGAACGGCCTCGCCTCACTCACTCACTCACTCCGTCACAGGGCGCAGGATTTCGGGGCAACCGAGAGCCATGAATTGTCAATAAATTTGCTTGCCGCAAATCATCGCAGCCCGGCCTCGGTCTCGGTCTCGGTTTCGGTTTTGGGTTTTTCTTTCTCCTTCTCCAATTTTTTGGCCAAGCGAAAAAGAACGTCCCGCTTTTGGGGGCCAAAAAACTAAACCTCAATTATTTGGTGCAGCTGCCACGGCAAATGAAAATATTTGAGAACACGAAATACTTTGACAAAAGTTTGCGAGCAAACTTTACTTAAACATACTTGAGTCTTACACAAACACGCGGCCAAGAAACGAAAAGGACAGGGCAGATCTGGGCCGGGCGAGCATCGGCAGCGGTGGCAAAACCCCAACTGAAAGTGGAAATGGTAACTTAAACGACACAAAAAGGAAGTCGAGCCATAAAAACATTATGCAAAAACCAACTTCAAAAGCCTCCGGGGCAAAGGGGCATAGCTGAGGCACAGTACGGGGAATTTAAATAGTCAACTGCCAGTCCAATGAACTGGATCAAGGTAAAGCCACCTCAATAGGTACGTTGTTTGGGAAACAGTTTCTTGCAAATAATCCAAGGCGAAAAGGTCCCAGAAATCGGTGCAGATTGAATTTCTGCTGCTGTAGAAAACAAAAAAAAATGGTTTACCTTGGAGGCATATAGAGGATGCTTTGAAAACGAATCATAGTTATTGGGAAATTCGCTGAGCAAAAAGTAGCTCATTATTTTCAGTGCTGCAAGGCTAACAAAGCTTTGTAGAAAAAAATCCGCTTTAAAGCATAGTGGGAACACTTAAAAAAGTGATTTCTGATCAAAGGCAGCTTAAAAAAAGTCTTTGGGGAATAATAATTATATTTTACTCTGTACAAAACAAACCACTTAACCAATAATGAAGTTTACTTGCTGATATTTATGGCTTAAAGCCAGATAACCTATCCAAGATTCCCATGCTGAACTTTGATTGGAGGAATCTAGCCTCTGCTAGTATCGCTAATGCCAACCCAAATGGCCAATATTGGTGACACAGGTCGGAGCAGGACAGGACAGAAAAGAACAGGACAGAAGAGGACCAACCACTAGGACTCGTACCACTTGGTGCTGTCCCCGCAAAATGTCACTCTTAATTGGCCCAAAGTCCGCACGAGCACCGCGTCCATGTGGCTTTAATTGACATTGCCGCCCCGTGGTCTCCCTCCCTGAAACTTCCACCGGCATTCGGTGGGAAAGGGGCAATCAAGCACTCAAATTCTGATTTTCCAGAACTGTGAAACGAAAGTGGAAATTTGATACTGCCCGGCCTGTAGTGGAGTGCTGGAGCTGGTGGCGTTTGACGTAAGCGAGAATTGAATTTGGGTGACCTGAATGCCGAGGCCCCCCGAATTGTTAGTGAGTGTCCTTTGAGCTTCGAGTCGAAATGCGGATCCCATCCAGCTTATGCTTTCCGCTTTCTCAGCTGGCGGCGGCACCACCTGCTCCCCATCTAAGTAATGAATTTTGTGCATCTTGGCCTGGTTCTTATGCTTCATTTCGTTTGTCTCGCAGAAAGCGGCTTCGTAGGCAAATGTGTAATGACAACATTAATGCAAACGACTTCATTTAATTAAACGCTCTTTTGAAGGAGCCGCTGAACTGGGGAAGGCGCCATCATCATTGCGACTCATTGGGACTCATTGCCACCATCGCATTACCCACTCCCCCAGCGCGATTCCCTTACCGTGCCAGCTGGGATCTCATTCTGGCGCTCCTCCCGAGCGTTTGGTATGCATGAATGCGTATCAAGGTGCGATAGGGGGAGCGTTGTGTCGCCTCCCATATATAGTACACCGACTTACACCCCAGAAACTGCCTATGTAGTTGTGCGCACGTGCGTGTAAACGCCGCGAATGTACGAGCCTGCTTATCTGCATGTGTAGGCGTGGCCAGGTGAAGCCGCCGGCACAGATGGGCGGCGATGGAGCAGATGGAGCACAGATGCTCCACAAACTAGCCGACGATGAAGCCAATTCAATTAACGCTTGGACAATGGCCAAAGCTGTCCGAAATTTGCGATTTTAGAGGCGACAACGGCGGAAATAGCAGATGGTCAAGCACGGCATATCCGCTTCTCGCTGCTAATATGGCAATATAAATATATATGGAATATGGCATCAAGCCATCATCGGGAATTGAACCCTACAAAATCCTATTATGCGAGGATTTTAATTAAAAATGTGACACAACTGATTTGGAGTTTAACTGTGAGGATATAAAAATTAAATAAACTAATTTCGAGGGGAGTTTAAAAGCTCCTCTGGGAATAGAAAAAGTATTGTTTGGTCAGTCATAGAGGTTAATTTCAACTAAGAACTGAATTTGTAGCAATTCGGTGATAAAACTAAAAGTTATCATAGCTTAAAAGCCAAGGATATCTTGTCAAGTTTATCTTTTCTGTGGAAATGTGGCCCATAATAATATATATAAATATAAAGCCACACTTTAAGCCGCTCATCCGTGCCCCTGGCTAAGGCTCTCAAAATCACAACTACAGCTTTTGCGATAAAGTACGAAATGTACTTTAAATTTTGCAACGCTTTCAATGTATTTAAGTGACTCAACTCATTAGCAGTGGAGCAACAAGGATGCAGTGCAGCTGCTGCAACCGCAGAAGCAATAAAAACGCAGGGGGAAAGTGCGGGGCGGAAAGCCAAACTGTTCATTTGCATGCGCTGGCGCTCATTACATTTACATTAAACTTTTAATATGCGCGGACATGTGGGTGAAAGGGGTAAGGGGGGGAACGTCGGGATGCCGCGTCGAGTGTGCAAGTTTGTCCGCCAGGATATGCCAGGACGAAGGGACACACACAGGCATGCGGGTGCAACACTGAAATTGAGTGACAAGCAATGGCGGCTGCCCGCATCAACTGAATACCTTAATTTGCCATGGAATATGTAGCTAATTACGTTTCGGCCAGCTGTACATTCTTGTTTTTGGAACCATCCGAGTCCCAATCCCGATCCGGCCACCGGGGACCTTTAACCCAATGCTGAGCGGTGGCTAAGCCAGCTGAAAAGCGACTTTGGCCCCGCATTTGCATTGGCATTGTCGTGGGCCATTGGTATGAATGGGAGATGAGCTCGCGGGTCCCGCGTGGCGTATACGTGATGTGTAGAGAAAAACGTGAAACATCCACTGGCACTTTTGGGAACTTTTTGTGTGGGGTTAATCTGGATGGGAGTGATAATAGTATCCTTCAAGGAAATTTTTAATAAAATCTACAGAATGTAGTTGTGGATTTACTTATGCTTTAAATAATCAATATCTAATCTAAGCTATTAAATAAATACATTTTAAAATCATCGTTTTTATAAAATTAGAGAGAAACAGAAAGTAGAGACGAACATTTCTGTGCTTATCAGACTTTGAAATATATTTAAAGTTCAAATTTAAGCCACATGAAACCTATTTTATGTGAGAGAATACCCTTTCTCCCAGTGTACGCATGTTTGGCATGACAAAAATTCAGGAGGGAGCAGTGGTGGTCACACACCCATCACATGTGTGTGCCGGGGTGCATGTGCGCGCTTGTACTCAAGTGTAAGTGCATTTCGTTATGAGCTTAGCAGTCTTATAAATGTTTGCGTATTTGTTTGCCTCGACGACGTTGCTATTTACTTGATGTGACCTCTGCGCTCGCTCTGAATCTCCCAGCTAAGCAACTTGCACTTGCATCTGTGGCAGCTGCAACTGCAACTGTATCTGTATCTGCAGCTGTCTCTGTGCCTCTATCTGTATCTGCAGCTGCATTCGGTGAATGTAAATGTATCTGTGTCTGGGGGTTAAGACTGCGCTCACGGCACATAAATATCTAAAGGATTCTTGAGTAACTTCTCTAATGGATTTGGGTTAAAAATAAACACAAGGGCATGTGGAGGGCAAACATCTGTATCTGCACGCACTCTACACTCACACACAGAAAAGAAGAAGTCCTGTGTGTGTTTAAGATTTACAAATTAGTTTAATTTAAATTAGAGTACGAGCACTTAGCAGTCAGTTGCGAGTGAAATGTCAATTGCAGGCGACACACTACAGTGAAACTTCGCTGGCTTCAAGAGTACGCTGCTCTGCCGAAATTGTTGGCTAAATTGCAGGAAATTCCTAGACATGTGGCATGAAAGCAAATGGAATTATTCACTCGCTCTTGCGGAATTTCCATAAAGCCTGGGAAATGGGAAATGGGTGTATGTACGAGGATTTAATGCGTGCAAAACTTAATTTATCCAGCCGGCGAGCGACTAAGGCAGAGATGTTTGCTCTATCCCTGCAGGCCATCTTGGCAAACATCAAAAAGAAGGAGCAAATTGAAATTGTACTGGTAATTATTTAGGACCCCCTTTCTCGCACTCTCACTCACCCCCACACCACCACACTTAGACGCTGTCAGGACGCACACTCACATTGCGCAGGACAATGCGGCATATTAAACGATTTTAAGCAGAATTTATACATGTATATGTATATTGTATATGTATACATCCATATGCGATGCGTATGCATGTCATAAAGCTGTCCAGGGGCCGTTGTCCCTGCTCCGTGCTCGGTTTGGCCCGTGCTCCGTGCCCCATGTACCATGTCCTGTGACCATGTCCCCGTAATGGGACGAAAGTAATAAGCGTGGGCCAAGCGGCGGGCCAAAAGCGAGAAGCTGAGGGGACCAGCTTATTGTTTACGACGTGCTTAGTGGCAAACTCGGCTTTGATAATGAAACGTTGGCAGGCAACACGCGCTGGCAGTTAACGGCAATTGCGACAAATGCCAAAAACAGACAACGCCAGGCCAGCCAACAGCTCGGCTCAGCCCAGCCCAGTACGGTTTGGCTCAGCACATGGCCTGTAATTTTTGGCCAGAAAGTTAGTTGCATATATGTATCTGCGTATTTTTGCACTGCGAAAAAAAAACAGGTAACTTATTTGAATAGTTTTAAGGTAGTGTCAAAAACTGAATTAGAAATAAAAACAATCTTAAGCTAATAATCATTTTGATATAAAAATAAGAACGCTAAGCCCCAAATGTATTTATTACTTAAAGCCCGATAATTTCAATAGTTGATTAGATAATTTATTAAGTAACTATCGATAGTCTGCAGAACAATAATTAGCCTAGGAATTGAAGAGATATAAGCTATTATCGATGACACTGTGAATTTAGACCAGGAATGCATGTCAAAATATTTAATTCCCAGTTCCATTTCATTAAATATTTGTTGATAGATTTTCTCTCAGTGTGCAAGCAGGGGACTGTGTAATGTGAGACAAGACAGGCGCACGTGATGTGATTAGGACAAAGCCGCAGACACAAACACTGTGAAGAGGGCAAGGCAAAAACTTCGAGCTTAGATTTTAATTTTTGCCAGCGATAAAACAGAAGCCAATGGGGCAATTTGCGCCAACTAGGCGTATGCGTAATATGCGCCCTAACACACACACACACACACAAGAAACACTGTATCTCCGCACACCCCATCCTCACCCACACCTCTGTGCTCCCGTGCGTATGCAATGATCATTTTTACCCTCGCAGGCTGATTATGCAAATGGCGGAGCTGAACCCCAATAAGCAGATTCAATTTGGACTCCTGCAATGGCATAATTGTAAGGAGCTGACCCGTGGCACTCATGCTGGTTGCCAGTTAAGCACTTTCCTTGCCAGGCGGCTCCTGCTGGTTCCTGGCTTCTCGGTCCGCAACACTTCAATTAGCTCTCGAATGTTGCAGCAGCTGGCGCAGCTCTTTATCTTCCACCGCAGCCACAAATCAATAATTTACCGAAATGCAGTTTGCTGTTAAGGCTCCCCCAGTTTCCCGGCTGAATGAGTTAAGGGGGAAAATCCATATAACCACATGGGGAAATTGGGGAAAAGTGAGCTTGGGTTTTCTTGTTTTTACAGCCGATAGCACAAGCATTATTCGAGCGAGCGTTGCATTTTGGTTAAGGTTTACTGGTAAAGTTCAGTTTAAATTTGCAAAGATTGCAGCAGTTTATCGGTTTATGAAGAAGTAACCTTAAAGTTATCGTATAGGGAAAACTCTGCTGTTTAGATATTTGAAACAAGGAACGTTTAAAAGTTTTCAACAAGATCTCAATAGGAAATAACACTAAAGTTGAATATTCATATTTATTTTTGTTACATGAAAACTTTTTGATCTATTCCGTTTTATGCAAGAAAACTATTCTAGTTTTCAAAAAAATACCACTGAATATTAATAACATAGGGAAATTTACTGCTTTGGTCATAAAATAACAGACTGATTGCCAGATTTGGCCTCCAAAAAATACACTAACTTCCGCCCAAAATAATACAGCAATAAAAACATATACACACATACATATCTAAGCAGGAAACTTTTGCTGGGAAACCTTTTGTTTTTGTTCAGAAAAATATTTGCAAACACAGTTGTTATTCTGCTATTACGGACAGTACGATGTGCATTATAACTGCTGCATAAGCAGTAGGTATTCTCTGGCTTTGCATGCCGCAAATAGTTCGTTTTCCAGCCTCCTCGGCCCTGGTCGTACTTCATTGTTTCGACAGTTTCGGTGCGTTTATGCCAAAAATGTTTTGGCTACCAGCCATGCTCTGATTACCAAAGTGTTCGCCAATCCAGGGGTGTGTGCGAGTATGTGAGTGCGTGTATTTTGCAAGTCAAATGAAGCTAAAACCGCTTCAAGTTGCAATTTCCGACACAGCATCTTGCCTCAAGGATATGAGTATTTCGAACAACAGCAGATCCTGCAACTATAATTAAAACTTTCACCAGACAAACAGGCGGCCGCAATCAGAGATTTTAGGTGTACTGAGAACAATAAATCACGAACAATAAAATGAGTGTAAAAAGGTTTTGAGAAGGATTTATGCTTAAATAAATAATATATGAAAGACTTCTTATTTTTCTTTAAAAAAAGTATCGTTTTTTTTAAAATTTATTTGAAATATATTCTATCTATTCTGTAAGTTCAAAGGTTGCCTTGTTGGTTCATCCTTTGAACTTATAGAACAGATTCCTCGAGTAAAATAAAACACACTTATAGGTTTCCAATTAGTCATTAAAAGTCACTAAAGATAATATAAGATTATTATTTTGATGGTGTAAATGTCTTACCTTAACAAGGCCTATTTTATTCTTTACATTAATCCAAAAATCGGTAAGAATATTATAAATTAACCATAGCCTAAGCTTAGATTCTCTGTTGTAAGAATTTTAAAATTATTTTACTTTCCTTTAACAAATAAAATTTGCCTTGACAAATTTAGAACAAATCGTTAAAGATAATTTTTTTTTGGACTGTGTGTAGATGCTACTCCTTGCTCTCTGGACCACGCCTCTTTTGTAAACTGGGAAATACGTGGCGCCCCCATTTAGCCCCCAGCCTTAGCTGTGAACCACCGAAAGCGAAAAGCCTTCGCCTAAGTGAATTTCATGCATTAATCGCATTTAGGGCCCCGTAAGCCGCTTGTGGAAATGTTAATTGATCGAAATGCACATCCAACACTTGGGGTCCTGACCTTGCGGACGGACCCTTTTCCGCGGGGGGTTGCTGGCTACTGGAAAAGAACAAAGGGAGGGAGAGCAGCTCCTCGAACTGGTGCTGGCTACTGGGTACTGTCCGAGCCGAAAGTTAAATTAATTTCTGTCGACAGCACATCGCGAGAGAGAGGGTGTGGGCGAGCAGTGCGGCGAAAAACTTTCAAATGAATTACATATTCCAAGCACGCGGCTTTTCCAGGGGGCGGTTTTTTTTTGGGGCGGGGGCAAGTATTTGCTTAGCATTGCTGCTGTTGTTGGCCAGCATAATTGTATTTGCTTTGGGCCAGCATTTGTGTTGACGCCTCTCGCTCTTGCCCCTTTTTCAGTTTTGGGTTCCTTTCGTTTAACGAAAAGTTTATTTTCGACTTTTTTCTTGTTTGTTTTTTAACTGTTAAATTGTTAAAAAATTACAAATAAATTGAATGAACATCGTCGTCGTCGCCGCCGTCGCCATCGCTGCGGCAAGGACAACAATGTTTTTTTTTGCGGGTGGAAAAGGACAACAATTACATTGTATTGACTTTTCAATTTCATTTTGCGGCAACTTTTTAAAGTGCGATTGAGGAAGGCAACAACGACTGGGAAAAGGGAAAAACCGGCAGGAAGAGAGCTGACTGTGTGTCTCCTTGGGAAATTGGTCAACGTTTTTTTTTCGGGCGCATGTTTGCCTTTGACTTGGGGCTTCCCCTGCTGCCTCTCTCCCTCTGCTGTTGTGTTGTTGCAGCAGTGCTGCCGTCATTATGCCATTAAGCCCTAAAACGAAACCTATTTGGGTCACATGGAAGAGGAGTCCGCCCGAGAGCCAAAGTGCTGCTGCGTACCGCCTTCTGCCTCCTGTGCATTAATGGCCTGCAGGACACACTAGGCAGGGCTGTAGAGAAAGCCACTGGACAAAGAGCAAGGAGCTTAACGAACGTATAATAAGGGCCGGGGCGGAGGGCTCGACTAAAGAAATGCCAGGAGTCCTGCAGAGCTATTCTCCGCACAAAGGATATCAAATTTAAGTGCACACACATCAGGGCATCGTGTCCTGCCAATGTTATCAATCAATGGTAGCTATATGCCCCGAATTCCGAAAAATGTTCCTTCCTTCCTTATATATATCTCAAAACTCCCCTCAAATGCCCGACCTAATCGCATTGAATTTAATGTCAAGCCATTTCGGGGGGGAGACTCCTTTCGCGCTGGCATATTGGTTTATCAAGAGATTCCCTTTGGAAAAGGTTCATGAAAATACTTTGAACTTTTTATTGTTCAATTCGCAGACAGATAACATAAAAACGGAGTTCATTTGGTAATTTTCATTTCATAATTTTCTCGGGGAAAACTTTAACTTGACTTTTGCGAGGCCAAGCAAGTGAGGGAGTCAGAGGGAAAAGGAAGCGAAACGAAACGAAACGACTCCCTTACCCAGTTTATTTAGGTCGTAACTCAATTGTGGTTATAACCGTTGACGGGGAAACGTGGAAATCATAACATAAACTCACATGGTCAGGAAAATGTGGTAAGAGAACTGAAGCACTTCTCACGCTTGGCACAAATTCCGCTGATTGGCAGCCAAAATGCGATTAGGCTGCAGTCCGACCAAGAAGAGTTCCTACATTTTTTTTGGCCAAGACTCAGCTTTAAGACGCTACGTGATCAAACTTCTTATGAGTCGCAGCTTCTTTTTTAGCCACTTATTTTTTTATTTGTTCGGTTGCCGCCTAAATTGCGCTTATCGCATTGTAAAAAGGCAAATTTCGCCACAGACCCAAAAAGAAGAGCCTGAGAGCCGAACGAAAAAACAAACCCAAACAAAAATAGAGCACTAGAAGTGTGGGTGAGATGGCCAAGTATAAAATTGTAATCCGCTTAGTTGGCCAGCAAAGTGTCTCGTGTCGTGCTCCCCGCTGCCAGCTGGCAAAACTTAATTTGCTGCAGCGCGACCGTTGTGGTAATTACCACATAAATTCTGAAGCAAATTGCTCCTTTAAAAAAAAAAACGAAAACTTTGTCTCAAGCCTCAAGCTGTGGGTGTACGTGAATTTTCTGTATGATATTTGCACACAGAAAAAAATATATGAGAGGATTTGATTAATAAAAACAAAGGGTTTAAAAAATACCTCCATTTTGACTTAATATTTCCTGATAAATTCATTATTCTAAAAGTATACAATGCATACATTTTGCTTAGGAAATACTACTAATTTTATATAAAATTCTTAGAATACTCATAGACTTATTTTGAAAGGAATACAATTCGCCGGAGATCGAATACTCATAATATTTATTCAAACCTAATCGAAATGCATTTATTTTTTTTATCAGAAATCATTGGCTAATTTTTGGAATAGTTTTCTAACCCCAATTATCCCCATTTCTCGCTGTGCATAGATATTGTGCTGACTGAAAGCAGGAAAAAGCATATTTTTGGCGCAAGGAAGGTCAGACATTAAAGAGATTTTCGGTTTGGCTGCTTGCACCGCTCCAGCCCCGCTTCACTGGGCTATCCCTATCCCTGTCTGCGGTCACTGGCGCTGTTAATTCCCTGCAAGTTAATCCTGCCAACTGGCCCACATCCCGACCAGCGACATGCGAGTATGCGAGAGTTGGCGAGCTTGCTAGCTGGCCGGGGACAGACCGAACTGACCGAATTATCAACGCTGCTGCGGAGTTGGCAAAAACATGAGTAGCACTCTGCCGCAGGCTTAGCCAACCGAACTGAGAGCGAGGGCAAGGAGCTGCGGTTGAAAAATAATAGGTTTATGCTCTGCGAAATGGCAGAGGGCACGGGCAAGTGATTGATATGCCCGACATGTCGCCGCATGAACTCTGTCCTCTACTCTCTCTGTGTCTGTCTCTCTGTCGGCCAGAATCAAATTCATGGCCTTAAGTGCTTAATGTTTGATGTCTGCCACTCTGTGTGAATGTGGCTCTGTTTACTTGTGTGGTCCAACACTTTCATTTGCATTGAAAGCTCCGGGAAAAGTTGGGCAAGCATTCTATTAAAGTTGCGCATTAGTGTGAATAAAGTCATGGGGAAAAATAAGTTAAATACTAAAATTACATTTAATGGCTTTGAATATGTTGGGCAAACAAAGTTTCGAAAATGTATCACTTGGCGTGTGACATACTATATATGGGGTAACGGTGCGTATGAGTTATATGCCCCAAGAGAGTCATCACTCATACGGACGGTTGGCTGTTATAAACTATTTTATTTACAATCAAAAGAGGATTTCAGGTGAAAGATTTTAGAATAGAACCAACCTGTTGTAAGTGACTTTAATTGATTTTTCCTGAGAGGGAGAGAGCTGGAACACGTTTTACGAAATTCATTTAATTTTCCGTTAGTACAAAGAAAACTGTAAGAAAATTAGTTTTTTTAACATTTTGACAGATAAAGGTAAAGTAGCCCATTTAATCAGTTTGTGAAAGAACTATTTCCCCAAAGCCGCTGGGCACTCAACTTAAGTCGCACACGCTCCCAGCTGCAAATCATTTGCATATCTTCTTATCTGACAATTTCTAATGCCCTTTGTCTGCGTCATGCACACTCAAAGGGCTTGAAGATAACGTTGGTGGTGGAGACTCGAGGGGAGCTCGGCTCAATGGCCCTGCAAATGTGTAAAGGGCGGAGCGCTTTACTAGCTGCTTTTACCCTCTTCTATTTTCCTTTTTTTTCTGCTCTCTGTTCTTGCTCCTTTTAATGCTGCACTTTAGTTGATAAGTCAACCATTCCAGCGACGGATTCAAGCGCTCTTCGGATGACACCTGGCTGGATGCCAACTAATGCGGCTCTTGCTGCTCCCCACAACTGGGCACCAGCTCCTGCACCTGCATTTGTAATTGCATTACAGGCAACAACATTGGCGCCGACCTTTAAGCCCCATTCTCAGGCTCATACCCATTCCCGTTTCTCAGCCCCCACTCGCAATCGCATTTTCATTCTCATTCCGCTCAAAGCAAATCCCCTTTCGCTGAAAGCGCGCTTGTGTGCCGCCAACTTTAAGTGGTCCTTTGTGCTGCACGCAGTCGCCTCTCCGATGCTAAAGTTGTTCCAAGCACTTCGCGGCAACAATGTGGACAGCGCAGAGCAACGCGGCGTATACGCAACGTCGTGCTGGATGGCAGTCATCGCGAATGCCAATTAAAACGGCAAGCCGAGCAACAATGTGGCAACCTGAAGTACCGGCAACTATTTTTGCATTCCCTGTGTTGCTACCAAATTCGAGACATACTGCTGCTGCTCCTGCTGGCATCTTTCTCCGGTGAGTGCTTATAGTTCGGAGTAATCCACACCCCTTCATCGGCTTTTGGTCTTAAAAGCCCTACCCCATCCGCCACTCAACCAGGCCAAGCTATCGGTAAGCTAATACGCTAGCTGTAATCGAAACTCAACCACCCCTCGGGCAAATTGCTTTTATAATTGAAATACTCAAATTACATATGGCCAGGAACTGCAGTTGGCCAATGGAAGTGCTGCACTGCCAATAAAAACATTGGTTTTACAGAAAGCAGAGACTAAAAACAAAAGTGTTATGAGAAAAAAGAAATATATACTATTTTTACTGGGTTATTTCCTTGTTATTTCCTTAAGGTCTTTCAGACCTTGTTATATCCCTTGAACTAGAGATAACGTAATTATTTAACCCTTTCTTAAATTTCTGCTAAAAAAAAAACTTTTAAATTTACTTTAATTAATCATGCCCCCGACAGGGGCCTCATAGTTTAAGGCTCTTCTTGATTGGTATTTGTTCAGACCATTTTCTTGCTCAGTGCAAAGCGTTTTGGCCAAAGTTAAATCGTCCGGCCAGCGAGGAAAATTCTTACTGCCGAAGAGGGGCTTAAAAGACAAAGAAGTAGTTGCAGCGGGAGCAGCAGCGCTCCGTCCGCCAGCAAAGGGATTAGCAACAGGAGCAGGCGGGGAGGGCCCCTGGAGAAGGACGCATAAATTCTAATTAAAATTTGTGTGCCAGGTGGTAAATAAAACTAATTATACATGCGCAATTTTACCTGGTGCAAGTGCGAGGGGATGCTTTAAAATTGTCGTATCCCCTCTCTCTCTCTCTGTCTCCCATACTTTCTCTCTGTCTCTTTGTGTCCTGCCATAGAAGTAAACTCTGTTGGCAAATGGAAAAAGTTTTGCTGCGACTCAACTATGTCTGGCACTGAAGTCTTTTTCGGGTTTGAGTTTGGGCTAAAAGCAAAAATTCAACAAAATACAAAATGCGAAAAACGAAAAACGAAAAACGCAAAGCAAAAGCTGAAAAGAAAAACGAAACGAGAAAGTTTTGCGAAAACTTTTCACAGGGTGATTGGAGGGAAAAGGGGTGAGAGACGCGCAGCCTCCTCCCCCCCTCTTCGGCGACCGGGTGGCAAATCAATGATGCAGCTGCCATAAGACCCTCTAAGCTCAATTATTGCAGGACACAACACAACGCAGACAGAGGGACACAGTAGACAAAAGACAAAAGAGAAACAGAGCCAGAGTCTGGCCATTGTTGATGGCTATATCGTTTGGCAGTTTCCAGTTAAACGTGACTCGGACAAAGGCATTCCCCAGTCGCAAATCCACAAAAAACAAAAAAAAAACCGAGAAGAAAGAGATGGTATTGAATATGGCAAAAACGCTTTATCCGGCCGCCTAATAGATATATAAATGCAATTCCGTGCCATTGATCGATTCGCCCGCAAAAGTAGGCAACGAATTGTTCGGGCAAATTCAATTTTCCAAGCTTTTAGAGAGCACACACATATACCGATGTGTGTGCCATAGATTTGCTCACTTCTACCCTATTTTAAGAGCGTTTTTTTTTTTTTTGGGTGTAAGTCAAATTTAATTTACTGATGCCAGGGCTCACGGGGAAAAAAGAAAAGGAAACTTTGATCAAAGCCTAGCCCCCGTTCAAAATTGCCTTTGTCACACACAAAACAAAGTATATACAAAATATATTCCATATACAGCAGGGCAATGTACTAAAAATTGTCGAAAGCATTCGCAATTGGCGGGGCTAGACGGAGGAGTGGGGGCATAAAATTATGGCAAAAGTTGGGGAAAACTTTTCCAGCTCATGTTTTTCGTGTGCTTCGTTTGGGGTCTATCATCTACATATATATCCTACATTTTGTCATGATTCGCCCCGAAAAGAGAACGTTAAAGCGTTGAAGCGAACATTAAAGTCCTGGACATGGTATAGGCCATAAATGTCAATTACAGGGTTCGCCAATAAGCCAGAGAACTGCCTCTAAATGCAGCATTAAGTCCCATTAAATGCATTGCGAGTACAGTAGACTCGTTCGTGTACAAAAAGCCAAAGTTTCATTGCCTGACAAATTGGAGGCAGTTTGCTAATGTCCTGGCAAATACAATGCGACAAGTGAACAGGATCGACCGAAATAAATCTATGCCCCGGGTACCGTGTGCCATGTTCCGTGTCCGTAACGAGCCAACGAGTGGCCCAAATACGGATTTATGCCCCGCTCAATGATAAATTGAATTTCACTCAAAATTAACTGTAAGCCGGGGAAAGGAACGTGCTGGGGCCAAGCGGGAACACACAAGGAGACTTGGAGACTTGGATACCCAGAGACTTGGAGCGATGTCTGCAACATATGCGGCCTATAAAATGTGACAAGGAAACTAAAGAAGGCCCCGACGCTCTTGCGGCTTTGGCGTTGGCTTTGGCTAAAACAACACACTTACACACACACACACCACAACTGGCATGTGTGCGACCGCAGCCTCCGAATGAAATTAGGGCAAAACCCGGCCAGCCACTTGGCTTGACAATTGCCTAAGCATATTTGTCATTTGATTGATTTATTCTGCAGGGCCAACAACAGCTGCCATTAGGTTGGCCAAGATTGTTTGTTATTTGTTTATCTTTGCCGTTCTCCACGGCTAAGGCGCTTTTGTCAAATCAAATCTTCATCGCTTTCATTAGGCCACAGATTTCCATAATTTAGCAGGGCCCCAGCCGCGAATCTCTGAGTTTGTCTACTGACTTTTTCCTGGATATGTGTAGAGAGCCCATAAAAAGCGGCGGAAACCCTTAAGTGCCTTGGCGGTTTTTCGCTGAATACTTAATGTGTATTCGGTGGAAGGCCCTGAATCAATAAGTTGAAACTAAACTTTTTAGGGAATATATACATCTATTTTTAAGGGCCAAAATAAAGCTACTATAACCAGTGTAAGCTTTATAAGTATTCCCTTTGAATATAATTTCAAAAGCATTCCCTTTCTTCCCCTTAGAGCCCTCAGTGTGAATGAGATGAACATAACGCTTCTAATGGCATGCAGGTCTGGTTGATTAGGGGGTTTTCACAAAGGTTTTCACACACAAGTGTTTGGAACTAGACAGAGGTGGTGGTGGTGGTGGTGGTGGGTCTACACATTCTTTGGTGGCGTTACTTAACTGCAGTTCAGGTGCTAGATTTTTCAGGGACTTGGGAACAGGGGACCGGGTACTGAGGAGCTGGGGACTGTGACTGTGGAATGGCTGGGCACTCCGGCTCACTCACCTGTTGAGTAGCGCGGCAGTGGCGCATCGCCGGTGGCAATGCAGCCGCCATAGGAGAAGTGGTGACTGCTGGATCCGGTGCCCGAGACCACCGCTATTTCGTCCAGCTCATGGCCGGGCGAGGTGCCGGCGGATACCAGGCGGGTGGATGAGGTCGCCGAGTTGCCCTGCGAATTCTTGCGTCCACGTAGCGAGAGCACCAGCCTTTTGGCTGTGGACATGCCCCCGTCTTGCGATCCTGGCTCTAGGTCTCCGGCTCCTGCTGCTGCTGCTGCTTGGACTCCTGCTCGTGCTCTCCACTTTCGCTTCTGGAATGGAAAAATTGTGAAATGGTAAATGGAAACGCGAAACTTTTTCAATATTCCCATGGTGCCGGCGAGCAGACTCGCTGCCTTCGCTATTTATTTCGTTAATAATTTAGAACAGAGCTTCAAAAGATATGATAATTTCTTGTGGAGCAGCGGCAGAGACGGGTAGGGCTTGGAATTTTCATTTTCATGCTTTGCCAGCTCAAGACAGCGTCACAGACACTGCGAGCGAGCGTCTTAAATTATGCAAATGCTTGCAATCAAGGCTAAAGAAATGCCACAGAACAACACAAAAAAAAATACAAGGAAAAACGAGACAAGAAAAGAAAGGAAAATAAAAGAAAAGCGCACAAAATGATTGCGACATGGAAAATATGAATGGAGATATTAGCATATGAAGGGGATAGAGTAATGCCGCTGCGTTTAATGGCTTAAACATGAAACTAAAATCCCTTGAAAAGAGCGTTTACTATTGATTTTAACGTCAGTCAAAATTGTGATAAAATTTGTGTTAAGTGAGGGGAAGAACTCTGACGACTCCCTAGAATTTCGTCCAATAAGCCGAGCTTGACCATGTTTCAGTCAATTTTTTTTTTATCGCTTGCCATTAATAGACCCTAAGAACAGTCATCAGTTTAAAAGAGAACAAAATGGATTTTATCAAAAATTTTTAGAAAAAATTATAGAAATCAAAATTAGAACAAAGCCCCTGGCTAATGGTTAATGTCAATCTTTATTTAGGGAAGATGTTTGCTTAAACTTTAACTAATGAGACCAAAGACCCCACTAAAAGTCCTTGTTGCGCTATGACATAAGATTTATATTTTTTTCCCAGGATTTAAGCCTAAAGCCGCTTAGCCAAAAAGTAACAGGCCAAGAGCAAATGATAGACACGAACACGAAACCCCAATGCATACATACACACACCGAGAACCAGAGACCCAGGCCCAGAACCAGACCCTTCCGTCGTCCCTCGTCCGTAGTCCTCTTTCCTTTTCCTTATCATTTTAATATTTAATAAGCAGTGCGCAGAAGGGAAGTGGCAAAAAACCGAATGAAATGAGGGGAACTCAACTCAACTCAACTCAACAGCGACTCTAAATATTCAGTTGAGTGTAAACTTGATAAGTTGTCTCTCTGGCAAATGTACAGCATATGATGGCTTCGCATGGGGGCTGGAACGGAGTAGAGGGGAGTGGAGTGGAGTGGCGTGGAGTGGGTAATGCATATTATTCTATTCCGATATTTACATATTATGCCACTTTAAATGCCTCCTCTGGCTTTAAACTCTTTTGGTAAATGCCATTTGACTGGGCGTATACGTAATATCCCCAACACATACACACAGCAACAACCAGCAAAAAAGACCCCCGAACACAGTTACACACATTCAACTTTCCTCTTTTGGATACGTGACGAATAACAAATTTGTGGGATTTTGCAGCATTTTGATTGAATGTTGTCGTCGCTGCGGGAAAACTCCGAGGAAATTGGTTGGCGGGGCGAACGAGATCCAAATACAAATATGATTTATGAGCCGCAGCCGCCTGCAAGCCAATCGCATATGGGCGGGCAGGCGGCGGCTATAACTGCAGATGTTGCACAAACACACAAGCCAGAAAAATCGGAATCGGACGAGGGAGCAGCTTAAGAACTTGTGCTTGACTTATTGGACATCCGGTTCCCATAGACCCCCCGCCACTTATCCATATCCATGATTATATAAAGGCGATCAACAATAATGGGGTGGCCAAGGAGGAAAATCGAAGGAAAATTATGCTCTTTCTATGCTGATTTTCTAGTTTATTTCAGATACAAAAGTCTGTGAAAACTTTTATAAATCCATGAGAAATTAGCAACTTACGTATTTTCGTTATCTTGGTTATCTTAATATTTAATTCAATTAAAATATAGCTATATTTCCACTCCTTGTCTTGTTGATAATTCGATATGTAATATTTTCGCATATCAACTCCCAGAAGAACCTATTAAAACATCAGTTTTTATGCTTCCATCACACCATGATTACGTAAAGGCGATCAAAATTATTAGCACGAATATCCAATGAAAGCCTGTGGGGAGAAGGTGGGAAAAATATCCTGGCAGCTATCCAGTTTTTAGCTTTTCTTGGGCCATGCCCAAAAGGCAATCAAGTGTTGCCAAAACCTACGTAAACATGAAAATTGCCAGGGAAACTCAGACTCAGAAACTGGCAAACCCCTCTCCGCCCACCAAAAAAAAAAGAAAAAGAGAGAAAATTGTATGACAGGCAAATCGGGAAGAGGAAAAGGTGGCGGGACGGGACGTTTGGAGATCTCGGGCAATTGTTTGCATTGTGCAAGTGTCAACAGCATTTGCAATTCCGTTGCAATTTTTAGCATCTTCGTCGGGCTTTGGATGCAAAGTAACCCGGAGCGTGGAGTAAAATTGCATTTCCACACCTCAGACCCTAGCTGGTCGCACCTCACGTGCCTCGTTCCCTTCATTCTCGTTTGCAACGAAAATATGGTAATTCCCAGCTATCGAAGGTGGAAAAAACAGTTCGCACCGTATTCCCAGTGAAAGTTTAGCCAATATTGTTACAAACCGCTTCTGCTATGCATGGGGACTTTATAAATATAATATACATATTGATAAGTGCAATTGAAAATGCATATATCGGCACAAATACGAATCCAATTTTCGTGTCAAAATTGTTTTTGTTTGCCGCTCCTAAGCCCGACAGCATTTAATTGCTTTTCGTGCGATTTGAGCTGCATCAGCGTAAAATAACGAGCTTTGGTTTTTAGCTAATTAATGCAAGCCCACTTCGCTCCTCCCCCCATTTCAAATAATCCCCAAGAACAACCAAGAACTCCAGCCATTTGTCCAGCTCGCATTTCGAGAGACGAACAGCTTCGTGCGTAAAAAATGAGTTGCCATCAATCTCGCGGACACACAAAAAAGGCATTAGCAGGACACCACCGAGAACTGGCAAAAAGGCTACTAATTAAAGGCAAGAGTCGAGATACTGGGTGAGCACAAAACGCAAGCTTTTCTGCGAAAAAAGTGTCTCTATGTGGTCGCGTTCCAAGCTGATTCTGGAAGTGATTATATCCCCACCCCCACCAAGGGCATATTCCATCTGATTAAGCCAAGTGCGCATTTGTCACATGAATGTGACAGCATCCACAATAGAGAAGAGGACACGCTGGCGGTGCTGCGATGGTCGGAAATGCTGACAAGTTGCCAGGGACAAGTTGATGGAACGCGATCTCGCGCTGACCGACCACATTTAACGCAACTAATTGCGCGCTCCCCGGTCAAAATAGAAAGCCAGAGAAAGGAAAACTAATTCGAGGAACAGAGACACAAGTTTTCCTGCTCGCTGGAGAGCTAATTAAAGGGCTAAGCCACTGCTGAGGTGAGGGATATATTTAAATATATTTACATTTTTTAACAGGAAAGAGCTTACTTTACATTTTTCTTTACCTTGGATCTCTTTTTCCGCTTGGGGATCCCCTAAGAAATAGTTGTATTATATTTGTATAATTTTCAAAATTCCTGGGTAATTGTTATATACATTTAAATACGAAGCACCCATAATATTCCCTGCTTTACATTCGGAAAAACCATTCTCCGAGACCAAAACAAGTCAAACGAAAATATGTTGGCCAACAACATACCGTAAACTGACGCCTCTGGCAAGTATCAGGGTTAAATAAAGTTGAAAATCGCATTTAATGCAAAAGTAAATAACGCTTGCCAATAACTCCACCCTCAACCCAACCCCACACCCCAATTGCATTGTGCTAAATTCCGTTTGTGCCACCCCCTCTTGGCCTGCGTCATCGATACGCCCCGGAAAGCACCCCCACGATCGACCTCATTGCAGCCCCATTTGTGCAATTATATCGGCCTCGGCTCGTTGCCACATTTTCCATGCAAATTAATGCAGCTGCCCGCCTTCTTCTGCTCCTCGCCGATTTTACTCTTTTATTTTAATTCGTGTGTTATTATTGCGCTTTAATCTTATATCGATTTCAATTTTTTTCTCGTTATTGTGTGCAATTATCATCGGCGCACCCCTTGTCGTGGCCGCAAAATGTATAATTGAGCAATTTAATACGAAATTTAGCGATTTTCGAAATGTGCATTGCGGTTGGTGCACAAATATTTAATTGCAGTTAAGCTTTGGGTATTTTGTTAATTCTATTACAACAACGGCTATCATCTGCCGCCCCCCTTTGGCTTGAGGCTAAAAACTTTCGCCCACTTCCTCTCCTCCTCGCCCGCCAACAATAACAGCTAAAATAACAAAAACAAGGAGAGCACACAAGCAAGCAAGCCAGCAGCCGCCCCAACTACCAGTAAATCCACCTTCCCTTTGTGGATGCCGTAGTACATCTTCCCCAGCATCTTGGCAACCGGGCAAACGTGGCGCACGAACTGCAATTTATAACTGTACATACGTGAGCAGTAAGCCAGCGGCGAAATCCAGCGCCACCCAACCCACGGAGCCGCCCAAAACCGCCCAACATAGCCCCTTTCGGAGGCCAGGGATGGTAGGTTACTGGATAGTTGTATCTAGATACATGTCTGTCGGTTGCATTCACAGCTTTCTACCCAAGATTCACTTTACATCTTTTGGTATTCAACTTGACCGAATCGGGAGATTTGATACAGTAAAAACTTTAGAGATTTTTAAGGGGCTTATTTCAAAATTACCCATTCCTTAATTATGTAGTTTAGTTATTATGAGCTTTGACAGAGACACACACATTTTTACCATTAATGCTGTCAAGACGTTTTTGAAGTACAATAAATAGTACCATATTTTGAAGAAAATTTTCAGTGCATTTTAAAGTAGTTAGCCGTTAGGCTAACAACAAGTAATTTTCCTTGAAAAGAAAGATTATTTAATTGACCAATCACATACAAATTAATAATATAAAATTTCGGAGTATTGACAGGAGTTTTTCAACCGCCAACCATTAATCCTGGCATTTCTCGGCGTTCTATAACTTTAAACATTTCTTAAAAAAAGGTCGAACCGTCGTTGCACTTCTTTCGGGGATACATTGTTTACCCTACCAGGGTTGAAATGGTATTCTTCCCACCACTGGCTTGACTGAGACCCTGTGGCACATAAACATTTTGTTAGCTGCGCTTTAGTTCGGACCAATGCTGCTGCCTTCGCCTTTGTGCAAGGTGCCCGCATCCGTGGCATCCATCCTGCAGTTTCCCCCTTCCGCATCCTCGTATCTTTATCCCCAGCCCCCGTTGGTCCGCCCAAAAACCCACCCAATCCGCACTGATGGCGCTACAGTTTTTGTGATTCGACAGAGCGCATATAAACAAAAGGGTCGCGGCGTTTCGTGCGAAAAGCGGGCAAAAAAAGAAGAAAATAAACAAAAAGTAAAGAAAAACAAAATGAAAATGAAAAACAACTTGCAGTGAAGAAAGGGAACACAAATGCCGGGATTGTGTGTGTGTGTGTGTGTGTGTGTGTATGGAGGGAAGGCTTCACACTCACATGCAGCTTCAGCTAAAGCTACAGCTTCAATGGCAGTTGTAGTTGTACGCTGAGAGAAAATACTTAGCTTTACAGTTAAAGTTTCATTTTACCTATTAGTAAAAAAATCGATGACTAGAGGAGATTCGAAATCTTATAATTCTTGCTTGCAGGAATCCTTTTATTTAATTTGAAAATTTAAAATCTACAGCTCCCAAAATATATTTACATTTTCCAAGTGTCCATTTATCTGCAACTACATTTAATTTCCTCTTCATTTATTCGCACAGTGCAAATGTAGTTGAAGCTGCCGCTCTACCGGAGTCCTGCAACAAATTTGCTGGCACAGCAGGCGAAAATATGTGCCAGCGCAGCAGCCACCAAGGAGCTGCACGGACGGCAAGCGCGGGGTCTCATGAAAGGATATTTCACTTTATTGGCAAAGTCGAAGATGGAATGCGCTTATAGTGGCTGTCGGGATACGGGAGAGGGCCCAACAGTGACAGCTACAAGTTATTGCCACGCCAGCATGCAACTTCGGCCAGGATCGAGGTTTATCGCCAGCGAGCCACGGAACTAAACGGGGCTCTAATGCATGTGTGACTTGTACAGCAGCGGTTGAAATTCCAGCTCTAAAGACTCAGCTATTCGAGCTTTTGATATATATAAAGTAAGTGACTCCCCAAACTATTCTTGTGGCCACAACTGTAAAGACTCTTCTGCCCTGCGAAAAGGGTGCCGAACGGCCCATGGGAGCTGCCAGTTTCCAGTTGGCAAGGCGATAGTGCCAGCCAGACACATCCATCAGCTACCTGTGCCACCTCGGCAATCGTCAATCTTTTGGACGGCCTTCACTGCCGCCTTTGAGTGAGTGACAGGCCACCTTTATCCGGATCCTCCGGCTCAGCTTCAGCATCCTCAACCCCCAGCCTCGCCATGTGCTTGGCTTTAATTAAGCGTCCCATTTGCCCAGAAATTGCATCTGCAGCAGGTACACACAATTCGCTGGGGAAATATTTGCATTCCACGTATCCAAGCACCGTTGGCCTAAGCATTCGCGGTGCTCGAAAGCCTTTGGGTTTAGTGTCCTCAGACCATAGCTGAGATTGAAATTGGAGTGGTGGAAATTTCGGGGGCCTGAGGTCGAGATGTCATAAGCAGAAGCAGCCGCTCCTTGGACCCCCGACAATTGCCGGGCTTAATTGGATGCAAAATTAACTGTTAAGGCATTTAGTGTTGCCAGGCCAGGAGAGGAACAGAGGTAACTGCTGCTGACTGTGGCTTAGGTGTCATCACGGTCGGCTTTCCTTGGTTTACCGCAAGGCTATCGGATAGACAAGCCGCAGAAAGCATACTCAAACTTGACCACAATTTAATGAATACTTAATTTAATGAATTTTCCAATGATTAAATTGCTGAAACTGTTAGAAGAAAGATAAGCCTATGAATTAAGCGCTGTAGAAGCACAGAAATGGGAATGTGGAACATGGATAACATATAGCAGCTGCTGCAATCAGTTTTATAGCGAGAAGTAACCTTAAATCTGTTTAGTATCTAGCTGAAAACTAGTAATAATCCGTCTATATTGGCTTACGGTCGATGAAATGATTTTCCCATAAATCCCACACACAGGATGGGGCCTTAAAAATTCAATTAAGTTGCCTTGTGGAACGCCTCCCCTGTGTCGCTCTGTCGCTCTATCGCTCTCGTTGCAAGCTTATAGCCCTGACAGTTGTCCCCTATTGCCTCCCTAGCCATTCCATTCTGCCTGCTGCCAAAACATGCGTGTCACAACAATTGTCATTCATTTTGCTCTTGGTCTCGCTCAATCTCTCTCTCGCCAGCTGGAAATTCACTTCGCAGCAACACAACACTCTGTGCCCCACAGCCTCCCTTGCAATTATGGCCCAGTGACATGTGTTAACAGTCAGTCTCCCTTGCTTATGTCTGCCCCATTCCATTACCCTTGCTGCTCCCACTTCTAGCTCAACATTTCCGCCAGATATTTTTGCCCATTTCCTGCAGCCTTTCAGGCTGAAATCAATATGGTATGGCGGCGCCAGAGAGGGGTTAGTCCTGCCATCAGCGCCTTGATTACTGCTGTCATATTATTTTCACACTTGAAATGCTGCCGACGGACTTGGTGCTCACATATCACCGCCATAGATATATATATATATATACATATATATGAATCGATCTGGCAGCCGCTCTTGGTCATTATCAGCGTTGGCCATTATGTGACACTTGGCTGTCACTTTACATGCTGCGAGTCCTTGTGCCTGGCCGCTCTAATATCCCCACATCCTTTCGACTGTCAGTGCAGTCAGTCCAGTCCTCTTTTCCCTTCCTTGTAATTGATTCTGTTATATAATATATGTTTAAAGCTATAAGTATAAAGTAAAATAATAAAGAAAAGCTATTGCCATAGCAGCATTATAGTTTTGGAAACTTGGTTTTCATTTTAGAAGGTTACTAGTACAATTTTGGAGAACTCTGGCTTGGTTTTTACTAAGTCAAGCCAAAACCACGAACTCCTCTATAATGTATGGCCAGATAATATTAATTTGTTAAAAACAATTCCATAGCAGTGTGTAGGCCCTGCCAATACATTCATTAGCTTCTTTCCCCTATTTTTTGTAAATCAAATACAGAGAAGAATCAGTTCACACCCTAAATACTGGATGATGTTGATGTTACCCCTAAATCCAGTTATTTTTTTCGGGATTCTCGGCATTCTCGGCGCGCTGGTAAGTGAAATGGAATAAATAAAGCGTTAATAATCAGACGCAAAATTGGAATCTTAGCTGCCATTCGGAGTTATGGGCAGAAACCTGCCGCTGCCTCTTGAGGCGGGAACGCCGAGTATGCCGACACAACTCCGACACATTAGCCGTTCGAAACGGCAAGGAGGATCCAGTGCAATGGATTTCAACACGAAGCACTTGCCATGCGATATGGACCAAAGGGGCGCCCTGAGCTATATGACTTCCTATCCGCGGCAGTGCATTTGGGCCTACAACAATCGCTACAGCAGTGAGGACAACTACCGCATATACAAGACCTATCAATTGGAGGCATTCTTTTTTGGCCAGTTCCATGAGCGTCTGAAGCAGTATGAGCTCGAGCCCCATAACTACGAATATTAAAATGTTTAATAATCGTTCTAAAAATTAATCATTTCAAAATTGTAGCTATGAACCTACAAATATACGACAGCTAATATATACAAATATTACAACAACGCAGTGAAGAAGTCATTTCCAATCTTTTAAACCATATATACATATATTCTCGATCGGCATCAACATCGAGACATATCATTAAAACTGTCAAAAAATGCAATATTTCAATGAAAAACCTTTTAAATTATGTATGCAGATTTAATAGGCTAATAAAAACTAGAACGGAATATTTTTTTTTTTTTTTTGGACGTTGATGCCCTACGATCAGTATACTCAAGTGGCCCGTATGACACCAAGCTCGTGCTTGTTCGTGTTAGGCGTTAGTAGGCGCGAAAGATAAAAATATGGAAAAGGAGTTCGAGGAAGTAACTACTGGCGTGCTGCCAGATTGTTTGCTTGCATGCGTACTAAGTGGGTAGTATTAATGTTTTTAGTTTAGGAAGGCTATCTTCTACGTTTGAAATTATTATGTACAAATCGTTATAATTTGCATATAAGACTCTAAAGGGTAAGTAATCTGGAGTTAGTCAGGACATTGGCAGGTCGTTAATAAATAATGTAAACAGCAGGGGACCCAAATGGCTTCCTTGCGGGACGCCAGAAGTAACCCTGAGAACATTAGATAAGGACCTTTTGCGTCCTGCCATTCAGATAACTTGATATCCAAGTATTGGGCGTCGGCACAATACCTAAGCACACAGCCAGGTATTCCGTCGGGACCAGGCGAATAAACGGGCTTTACAAGGTGAAGATCTTAAAGGATAGAGCTTTCGTTTAAACTAGCACTGAAAATTAAGTTTGACTTGAGCATTATGTAAGAATAAGTCCGATTTGAGTCGGTAGAATTAGAGTAAGTGGTTTGAAAAAACTGCGCAAACAGATCGGCAATTGCCTGATCATTTTTTACGGTTGTATTTTCAAAGGAAAGCGAGGAAGGATGAGTAACAAAATTATAAAACTGTTTTGGGTCCTCAGAGAACTGGGCCTTACAACGAGTCAAATAATTTTTGTAACACGCGCGTTCAGCACGGTAAATCTCGACCGAGCAGATAAATAAGAGGAAAGGACAGATTGAGAACCGTTTCGTTTATATTTAGAATACAGATTCGATTTTTTTTTTTAAGGCAACTCAACTCTTTAGTAAACCAAGGAGGCTTATTCGAGGTTGACGGATAGTATAACGGAACACATTCAAGAAAAAATGAATTCATGGCACTGTAAAAAATATCCACGGCTTCAGCCATGTCAGTGCACCTGTATAGATCGGACCAATTAAAATCAGATATGAGGTTATTTAGCCGTTCGAAGTCCGTCTTGCGAAAGCAGAGGACTTTTTTTGGCTGGACGATCAGAAATATTCTTTAGCTCAGTCCCAATGTCGATAGTCACATCGAAAGTAGGATGATAGGGATCTTCGGGTAGCGCCAGCGGCGCCGCCCTGGCTTAACTACCTCTTGCCGGGTTAGAGATCTCCTGAAGAGATCAAGCAAGCGCTCTAGAGAATTTCGTACATGATTGACTTGAGACAGCGAAATGTCGAACAAGCCAGAAATAAAATCATGCTGTTTGGTGGTAAAAAGTGTATTGGAGGAATTGGTTGATGACCAAATAGCCCCTGGGATATTAAAATCACCAAGAACTACTAAATGGTCCCTATCCGAAAGCCGATTGGAGACCATCTGAATTGCGGAAAGATGGTTCCAATAAATAGGAAGTTCCGACATAGGAGGAATGTAGGAACAAGTAATAAAAATAGAGCTACCATTGACTGATAGCTTCACCCAAAGGAATTCAACATCGTTGCACTCCTCGAAAGTTATTAATTCAGACGCGAGATTGGAGTCAACCGCTATGAGGACACCACCTCCACGTCTGATAGGCCGATCCAGCCTATATATCGTGAATACAACTGGAAAAACTTTGGAGCTCAGAATCTCCGGCTTTAACCAGGTTTTTGTGAACACAATAACCTGGGAAGCAAACGAGAGACTATCAGAATAAAATTTGGGAAAATCTTTCCGATTTAAAGTTATTGCATTTTTGACTTTTTTTTGTCGATGAATCGATTTTCATGATCCAATTGTAAGCTTTAAGAGTATACAAGCTTAGGCGTGGCGAGAGTGTTAATGATTATGATCGAGCTTTATTTAATGAAAAGAAAAACGAACGGGAATTATATGAAGCATTTTTATATATATATTTATAACTTGATTTTAACATTTCCCTATACATATGTACTATATTTACATCTTTACAGATACAGCTGTGCACTTTCCTCTCACATAGATCACATAGTCATATCATTCTTTGTCTTAAATATAGTACCCAAAATATTAAGACACCTACACAAAATGGGCATCAACATTATATTCCTGCTTATAATGTTACAAATTGTAAGTAATCTATCTAAATATTGACAGATAATATCGGTGGCCATATTGCAGTTGAAGAGATTTGGTAATGCCAGACCTGTTCCTGTCCAGCCTCCTCCTCCTCCCGTCCAGATCGAGAGAAGTAACTTCACAAAAACTGGGTCCAAGGATGCCACTCCGTTGTCTGGAACCGTTGAAAATTATTCAATTAGGCATATTCCGAGGGAAAAGCGAGCACTGCCGATGAGCACAACCGATATTGATATTATACACGACCCATGCGAATTAGACATTAGGACTAACGATTTTGAGGTTAATAGCGTTAGGCTTAAAAATCATTGTCGGTATGCGTATAATGCGCGATTCGACACGGAAGCAGATTACAAGAATTATCGATTGTTCCAAATGGAGGCCTTTACGTTTGGCCAGCACCATGAACGCTATAGGCGATTTGAATCGGAACCGCACACCTTTGAGTACAGAAGTACTGGCTTGTTGTCTTGAAGATCGATGATACTCTGGTGCTGATAGTGCCAAATAAATTGTATGTTTGGAATGCCAAATTTGTTAGCGTCTTTTACTTCTTGCGTGTACATTTGTGTTTACTTGCAATAACGACAGGCGGAGGCTTCACTCTGGAAAAAGACAAAAATAAATAAAATAACAAGCAAGTAAATTTTCTAACAAAAATCTCTTCATGTCCCTAATCATTTATAGAATTTCTCCGACCAAAAGACACTTCTGAGCATCTTGACATTTTTGACAGGCATCGCAACTGAGTTCAATGCAAGCGGAAATTTGATATTTTTGAAAAGCTTTTTTGCTGTTTGTCCTGGAGGAGATGGAAAAATGTGTGTGTGTGCAGCGGCTGCTGTTTAATTTCCCACGATCTGGGGGTAAATTTGATTCCAGAGCCCCCCTTTCGAAACAATTCAAAATTCTATAATTATAAGTACATTTATCATGGATTGTGTATTAATTGCGGCTCCTGTTCATTTACGTCGATGGGACACAATCAATCAATTTCATTCATTTGGGCAAAAGCAAATAAGGTGCAACGCCTTAAGTGAATTGGATGGCGTGTGTTTGTTGGCTCTCCGATTTTTATCTGCCGAATTTCTTCCCGGATGGCATTTGAGTGTAATTTGTAATTTTGCGGATCATCAATCAGCTGTCGTCGGCTGTCGAGCTGCGATTTGTTTCAGGAGGAACGGAGAAGCGAGTGGAGGACACGGGACACGGGACAGGGAACTAAGGTTGGGCTCCTGTTTCACTTTGATTTATCGATGACTTGGCAAAACACAAATGTTTTCCTTTTAATTACGCAGATCCTGCAGGAAAACTTGCCTTATTTGACGCCCCGGATTTCAGTGTCCTTTCTTTATTATTATAAAGAACCACATCCCATGTGTAAAAAGTTATTAAAATACATTTGAAATTTGCTAAATTTTTTTGGTAAATAGTTTTTATTTTTATTTATTTTTTTTTTTTCAGGGTCTTGTGCAGTCTGAATGATTTTGGGAATAAATACCTATATAAATTTTTAAGTTTCCTTAAATTTAGGCTTTAAGTTTGTATATAAATCATTCAAAAATAGTCTTCTCAATGCAAAAGCTTTACTTTGTGCTGTCTGCGGATTTTTCTCTAGGAAACTAGCTTCAAAACTAGTTTTGCCCCATTTCACAATTGCTGATTGAATTAAATTTTAAGTCGGTCTGTCGTCAGCAAACCCCACCTCATCTCAAGCTGTATTCCACCGCGGGTAAAGTGACGACAACTGACTGTGTTTTTTAATTAATTTTAAATTACAAAATTAAATACTGGCGGGCCAGACAGAAAAACAATACAAAAGGAAAAAAACAAACAAAAAAATCCAAAAAGTATCCAAGTAATGAAAATTTCTAGTGAAAAATATGATGAATTCCTTGTGCAAATATTTTGTATCATTACAATTTTAGAGGCTTTCTTTTTCCCTAGCTCACGGCGGAAAATTCTATTTCGAAAAGCTTTTTCTTCCTCGCTTTTTTGCTTTATGGTTTGCGTTGCTTTGCTTTCTGCCAAGGAGCTTTATTTATTTATTTCCGGAAACGTGCCCTTGAGATTAAAGTATTGCCTCCACCTTGCTCGCCCTCAGCGCCCCACAAAAAGTGCTCGGCCATCTGTATGTACATGCAAACAGAGATACACATCTGTATCTGTGTGCTGCTGTTCATTTGTTCATTAGGTTCCTTCGCGCCATCCTGCCTCCCCAGCTCCAAATCAAGCTGGAGCTCGGCCCCCTCCTCCGCCTGTTCCATTGCTTATGCCCATTTCTCGCGCGTGTCTGGGTGTTTGGTCAGAGTTGTTCAAAGTTTCCACACCCGCACCGTCGTCCAGTCCCCCGCTTGGTCACGCCCCTTAAGAGTGTCCTAGGCGATGGCGGTTTGCTTTGCTTAACTACACTCGAAAAAAAAAACACTTTTAAATAAATCTCAAAGCTTATACTATTTGCTTGTATTTAACTTAAATAATATATAAATTATAATATAATTTATTTTCTTAAATGTTCTTTTTCGGTATTTCTTATGAACTATAATTAATTTCTGGTAAAAATCAACAGGAATTGAGAAAAATTGTAAAATATATTGCGAGTGCACTCTTTTGACCATTTGTGCGCCTCTGATGAAAGCACAATAAAAATTTTGCGCTTTTCTGCCTTCCCAAGTGGCTGTGAAATTTTTGATGAGTTTGTCAGCTTGTGGGAATTGCGCCAATCGCTCTGGACGTCGCCGCTGTCGCCAGGCGAATACTTATTAAGCGAACTGTGTGCGCCTTGACACTGCTCTTAGAATTTAGTTCAATGTAATTAAACTTCTGCTCCTTGCCAGCGAAGGTCAAAGTGCGTTGCGTCCCCTGCTGGAAAATTGTCTACTGCGCGATAATTATTCGATGACCGACTGACGGCCGATGACAATTTTTCCAACGGCAGGAACAGCGCCAGGATAGCCGTAATTCAATTAGTCCCAGGCAAATTCTGCCGCCTGTCTGTGGGAAGAAAAGTCAATAAGCTACTTCATCTCCATCTGAAGTTTGCGTTCGACGTCAACTTTCCATTCTGATGACGGCCAATTAGCTCATATTGCCTATATACTCGTCCAGTGCTAAAGTCAGCCAAAGTATTTATAGGCGAGGAACATGAATGTCAAGCAGCAATTGCTACCAATCAACTCAATCACCTGGACTTTGGCCCGAATAGCTGTTTATGTGTTGGGCAATATAAAATTTCAGTTCAGTTCGCCAGCTAGCCCGATGGTATCCTTAATCCTTCGCTGTATTTTTTTCCTCCTCCGCTTTTGAAACTGACACGTTGCCGCTCTGAGGCGCAAATCTCATTTCCCTTGTGGCGGCGGGAGCCACTGAGAAAAAATATATCATTCTGCCGTCCTTTTCTCGCCCAGCTTTTCGTTCTTGTTGCCTTTTTTTTTCTTTTTTGGTAACCCAATTTGATGTCCACTGCTCCGCTGCTTTGGCTCTCTGCTTACGTCACAGTTTCGCACCTCGCACAACTGGCTTTTTGTGTCACAGACACAAACACATACACCGAGCGGCTCACACTCTCAGAGGGACACACACATTCTGATACAGTTGTGGGCAAAATATTGGGGAATTTTATAAGGCTTCAATAAAATTATAAAAAGGTTCTAAAAGTATGCTATGATATGTTTGTAGTACCAAATGAAGAATAAATTTGTTTTGATTTAGCAGCCTGTCACCACTTTTTAAGGGATTTAAAAAAAGTGATTATATTTCCAATTAATCATATTTTTAGGTGAAAATAACCTTGTAAGAAAGTCTTCTTTTTTTCCATTATCTTTTATAAAATTGGTACAATTAAACGCGGGGAATTTATCAAAGCAAAGGTATTGCCCACTATTAGGTTGCAGATTTACATATCTATAAAAAACGTACAATTCTCTCTGTAGTTTATATACTTAAGCCTACTAAAGCCACAGCAAGTAGGTATGGTCAAGCTATAAAACAAATGTAAATTGTTTTGGCTACCTTTCTCTCCCTTCTCGAATGGCCCTTAAAGCTCCCCAAAGACCGACAGACAGCTGGAAATTACCACATCTTAGTTGACCGTTAAGTGCTAAACTACTTTGTTCACCACAGCTGTAGACACCCGCAGAGAGGAGGCGGCTCTGCATTATGGCCAAAAAGTAGACGAAACAAAACAACAAAATGCCATTGGAATGAGAGGCATAAAAAATGGTAACAAAATTTGTGGGGGTGAAGGGCAATTTACTTAAATATAATATTCGGTGTCCATAAGAAAACTGGACGCGACTGTAAAGTGCATGCGAAAGCTTAACTAACAGCTTCACTCTAATCTCCAATTAGAGAAAAGCTTTTATTGATTGTATTGTATTGACCAATAGATATCGATGAACCTAGATAACAGCTGATCGATGTATATTTTTTTGACAGCTCTAATTAGCTTTTATGCACATGCAACTCTAATTAGCTTTTATGCAAATGTCAAATCGAGCTTAAATTTTACCCTGGTTTCCGCTTTAAGTCTTATCTCATTCTTTTGAGATCGGTGCCGAGCGAAAGGTCGTGATTTTTTTCTAGCACGTAAATTAAAAATAACACGTGCAGTGAAAATTCTCTCCAACCTGGCTAACCTTTAAAGTGTGCTTTTTCACACTGAATATAATTTTATTTGGACTTAAAAATAAAGAAAATAAATACCAAAACAAATATTTCCTTGATTGTGACCCGATACACTCCGGGTAAGAATTTTGTGGTCGTGTGAAATTCAATTAAAAATTAATTGTGGTTTTCTAGCCGGATCATCCGAGCCATACCGCTCCCGCTGGGGCAGCGAAGCCTTTTATTGAGAGCAGTAAACCAAATTAAGTGGCTGCGGCAGCGATCAATATTTACGATCGGATTTTTTTTCGCTCCGCCCTGCCTTCTGATCGGCCACGGCCGCTGGGCAACCTAGGCCCGTCCAGGCCTACTTCTTTTGAGGATTAAAAGGAAGATAAGAAGGAGGTTGTTTCCCTACGGAATTTTTGATTTTCACCAGTATATCGGCGGAGCCCTTAAGGGCGCTGCGCCATTCAGTTATGTGCAACTAATCCGCTGCA